>VWZU01019638.1:918900-1017668 GCA_013397095.1 Sterrhoptilus dennistouni
TTTTTTTTTATTCCTGGGCGGGCTCTGATGTCTGTTCTGGAAACGTGGCCTTCAAGGGCATCAGCCTGACAGAGCCATTTCCCTGGGCATTAGTGGGATTTCACAGGATGGACCTGTGGTCTTCCAAGAAGGGACCTGCCCCACACAGGGTCTTACCTGGTGTCTGCTGGAAATAAAATTGCATCTTCCAAAATTTTGTACATCTCACCCTTGTTTAAAACTAAGTCAAGCTGGCCTTTATACCACTATTTTAACCATCCTCACACACATTTTTTAAGTTGGAATTAAATTAGAGGGAGTTAAATTAGGCAAGGTTTAAACTGGAGGGGGGTGGGGGGTATAGGGCTCATCAGATGCTTTGAGATGCTCCCTCCCACTCTTTCACAACGTTTTTAGTGCTTATTTCACAGTGGGTTAGTGATGATCCAATGGGCCTTGCGACCTTGTACATAATTCTGTATATTTATTTTGAGAGAAAATATGTATAGTGTTTGGATTATGGGAATGGAAACCTGAAATTGGAATTCTTAGGTTGGCAAATGTAAAGCAAAAAAAAACAAACAAAAATACAATCTTATTTTGTATAAAATGTACATTTTTGAGAAAATTTTTCTAATGCATTACCAATGTTTTCATAGTGCTGCCACATCTTTTTTAAAGTGTTTCTCCCTCTTTGTTTGACTATTGACAACATGGTGCAATTAAGCCTAAAGCAAATATGTGAGTGAGAGAAAAAGAGAGAATGAGAAATTTAAAAGCCATATTATTTGGTTTACTTCATTAACTTGTATACCATCATAGGTTTACCATCTAAGATAGGTTGGTTTTATAGATAGTGTCACCAAAGACTTTTTTTCTTCAGATTTATTTTGAAAAGTTGTTAATAAAGGACGTACATTTCTGTTGCAGCGTGTTCTTATTTTTAAAGATTCTTGAGAATGCAAATTTGGGAGCACAATTGCCACATGTCTCAAGTCTGGGGTCATTAAATGAAAGGCTCTTTATCTGCTTTCTCCTCAGCCTGAACTGAGCATTGGCTCTGTGTATATCTTGTGTCTCTGTTGCATTGACAAACATGTGTAGCATGTATACACAGTGTGCTAATCCAGCAGCACTGACAGGTGTTTGCTGTCCTTCCTGAGGGCAGAACCTCTGGTCTGTGTCACTTGTGTAAAGCAGGACAGTAGCCCTGCAGTGTGACACAGTCATTGGTAGGACGGTGACTTTTAGAAGGAGTCACTGTAATGTGTTTGTGCAAGAATAATCTCTCCATCAGCTTGGAAGCCTTTGAAGAGTGATCCCTGCAGGCTGAGGATAATTATTGATTTATGACCCATTTATTGCTAGGGGGGTACCGGAAAACTGTCACAGTCGCAGGGGTTTGCATTCAGCCCACCTGACTCAGTATGTGCACAAAGCATTCTCTCTCTCTATGTCAGAGCTTGGCCTTGCTGTTTCCCTGCACAGCTGACAAACAGAACAAAGAACTGCTCAGGATTATTCTCCTCACCTGTTTCAGACATGGGCTCAAGCATAAGATGATTTGTGCCTCCCATGTGCTGGTTTCTCTCTACTGATGGTCCAAGCACACTGATTGCAGGATCTGCAGCACAGATGCCAACATCTGGTTGGATGAATCCCACACTGGGAAAGCTCCTGATAACGCTGGTGGGCCCAGGAGCATGGCCTGTACACTGGAGGGCTTAGTCACTGGTTTGTTCCCAGCAGAAGTTGTTCGGGCTGACCTCATCCCTTCTGGGGCTCACACTGCCAGGGCATGGAGGTCAGCCCATTTGTTCTGCCAGTCATGGAAGACAGATGTATCTTGGGAAGAGGTTGAAAGATGTGAGTCTGCTCTTCCGGTTTTCAGTGCCACTACAAATTCCTTCTAAACAGTGTCCTGGCAGCATGGGTTTGGTACTGGCTATGGGCTCCCTGCCAGAAAATAAATACAAAATGTTTCCTTGAAAAATACCTGACAGCACTCCTTCAGCACTTGAATTCTGTGTTTTTGCAATGTTGTTTATACAAAACAGCTTGTGGTGGAATTAATTTGATTAAATGCAAGTACCTACATCTGTAGAAGCCACCGGAAGACCTGTTGTCTCCACTGGCATTTAGCATGGACTGACTGGTGTAGAGCTGTAGTCTGAAACCTGGCTGTCATGCTGTATTTACCTGGGAGGTGGGGATTTAAATGTGGGGGTGGAGTGTGTCAGGTCCTCATCTGCCCCTTACAGCTTTATGCCATTCGAAAAAGGTCCAGTTTGTGTGCTCCAGTGTGTCCCTGTGATGTGAACTCCAGTGAGGTAAAGGAGAAAACTGGGATAGTCACCTCAGAAGTGCAATGTTGACCTGAACCAAACCCCTGCTGTCGCAGTGCACCCCTCAGTAGCCTGCAAAATCAATCAGGTGAGTAGCGTCCTTGGAGGCTTGTGCCCACTTCATCTCTGCTGTATAGAAGAGTGGTCCATAAAGGAAGAAAAGCCTCCACTGGAGATCTCTGTGTTGATGTATTAAGTGAGGGAATCCCACACTGGTGTCTGTTTTGGCTGCTAGCCTGCCACACTGGCAATGAAAACTATTCTTAGCTGGAATACACCAAAGCCAGGTCTGTGAAGTCCCTGGGACCTTGCTTCCTTACATGAAATAAGGATCTGCCCCAAAATACTTAGAACATAATAAGTTTGACTTTGAATGCACTCTTGAGAGCTTTTTCTGAATAACTTAACTGAAGCCCATTGTGCAGTCACTTGAATGGAGGTAGATAAGAGAGTTGGCACTGATCAACGCCTTATTTTGGTTTTTAAATGATTAGCAGAGAGAAAGGGAACAAGTGTCTGCTTTCCCTTTCTAAAGCTGGTATCCACAATGTTATCAGAGAGAAACAGATTTTACTCAAGATTTTGAGCAGTGTGAGATGATATTCTAGTCACTGCATGATATGGTTTATTCCACACTTCATTTCCCTGCGTGACTTCCAGGGCTGTGTGCAGGTTTTATGAGCTGCCAGCTCCAGGTACTGCTAGTTCTGGTAAGCTGAATTTGCACATCACCTGCATTTCTATTGCACATTAAGGCTGGATGGCTGCTCCATGCTGCAGGTGCTGCTCTGTGCAGCTTCAGCTCTTACCTGTCTCCTGTCTGTAATTAACTATTGTCTTGCTGGTGGTGGTGAAGCAATTTAAGGAACAGCTATATTTCTTTCCAGAAAATGTAAGTTAAAGCCATTTCTGAGATTTCACAAGAAGAATGTAGTGTTAAACTGCTGAGGTAATGACTGCAAAAAAACCCCACTTCTTCAAAGTTGCAGCAGAAGTAAGAATTTTGAGCCCATAAAATATTTTCCCTCAGGTTTCCCTCCGCAGAATCAGCTCCCATCCACAATCATAAACCAACCACAAATCAGTTGCTGGCAATTGAGACATACATTCTGAGTTTTCTTTGCTTCTAAGATGGATCCACAGTCAGTTCCTCCTTGTATTAAGCATCCTGAGGTCTGTGGCAGCCCCAGGGAAGATTTCATTTGGTAGCCCTGTAGATGACTGAAAAGGTCCTACATTTTTAGGAGGAATTTAGGGCCTGTTAGGACATCTTCATAGAATCATAGAATGGTTTGGTTTGGAAGAGATATTAAAGATCATCTAGTTCATTTAGATCATCTTGACTTGGAGAGATACCTGCAGTAATTCTAGTCAGATGTTTCAAAATGTTTAGCTTTTAGTTCCACCATAGTCTGCTATGTGGGATACTAAACTGGGTGGTTTTCTGAAAATCTGTCCCATTTTACAGTCTCATCACCTGAACTTCTGTGGAGCTGTACAATGCAGTAGGTAAGGTGTGCATGACTGCCATATCCATACCATTGCTACCACTGATGGAGCATCAGGGACCTGGGAAGACAGTATGAAAATGGAGAAGTTAAGAGTACTTGAAACTGTATTCAAAAACCAAGAATTTAAAACAGAGTAATGGAGGTCAATATATCAGGAAAAGAGACAGATTTTCCTATTGCTTTGATTGGTGTAAATCCCTCTTGTTTGTGCTGAAGACAATGGATTGTTATCAGCCCAAGAAAGGGCAGAATTAGACTTTCAAAGCATGAAGTTAAAATACCTTTTTATCCAGTGATATCTTGATACTGGTAGATAACAATGCACATTTACAACAGCACCTTGTGAATGGCTGCCAGGAAAATGCAGTCCTCTGCTTTCCCTGAAACAGGCAGTTAGAGTACTATGTTAATGCCAGCCAGTGACTACATTAAGATTATTTTTAATATCCAGGAAATCCTCAAGAGAAGCTAAAATAAAACATGTGTCACAATATAATTTTTAGGGAAAATGTATACCAGTTCATTGCAATTCCATTTCCCTCACACCCTTAATAGAATTGTTGCTACTAGGAGTAAAACTGAGTCTAGCTCAGGAAGATCTAAAAATTGGGAATTGTTTATGATACCAAGCAATAATGTTGTTTTCAAAATCCATGGATGATATAAATGCAATCCCTTTAAGTGTTGAAATCTGTTTAGTTCACTCCAAAGGCAGATAAGTCAAATGTATATTTTTGTCTTCCTCTCTTAGAGCAGGGCCGAATTCTGCTTTCAGCATCACTGGAGTGAATCCAAAATTATTACAGTGTTCCTCATGTCTTCCCTGAGCCCCAATCTGGGGTCTCACAGGAGATTAGTGACCTTCCTTAGCTGTGAGGCATTGGGATGAGCATGGCTTGGGCCTGACACTTCCCTTTAAAGTGGCTTTGCTGTGCTTCTTGTGCCGTTGTGCAACACAAGTCCAAAAGCGGGACATGATCACAGGTGGGGATGGGGCTTATCCTCCCTGAATTCCATTTTATGGCCCTAGTAACAGAATTCAAGTCTGATACATTTAGAGGGGCAATGTCAGTAGTAACCAAAGTCTTGAGGAAGATGTTTTTAATGTAATGAGATCAAGGACTCCTTGGTATGATTCCTGGTCTTTGGGTAGGACTCTTGCTCCACTTTGCAACTCTTCTAATGATTTAGTCTGAGGTAAAAAACCATTTAACCTCTCTACACCTCACTGTTCCTAAATAGCAAGTGGGTATTCATAAATACCCTCATTTTGCAATGAAGAATGTAAACTTCAGGGATTCATAGCGCGTGCTTTCTGGTCCTCAAGTGAAGCAGTCAGTCTAAGAGTACATTTTTATTAAGTCATGCAGAAGCCCTGGAACTGGTATGAATAGGGGAGTGTAGTGATGCATTCCTTACACCTCCAGCAGGTGCTTCCAAGTAGGGAAAGAGTTTCAGTTTACCTTTAGGCATTTTAAGAAGTTTAGTTAGAAAGTTCTGTGGGTTTCTCACTGTAACTGGCTCGGAGTTAGCACAGAAGCATAGACTGGGCTCTGGGAATGTAACTCAAAGTCTGCTGTTCATCTCATTGGGCCAAGGGCCAAAAAGCCCACCTAAACTGTTAAGTACTAAAGAGAGAGAACAAAGAAACTCCGTACTTTTCAAGGTGTTGAAGCAAGTAGGAGACTTGTCTCTATACTGTGCTCAGCTGTGCCTTCTTTTTGTATTATTTTCCTTCTTTATTAAAACCTTTCTTATTTTTCAAGACACACTCGATCACGCCGTCCCGCTAGTTAATTTTTGCCACGTTTCTACCAGGCTGGACCCTCAGAGGTGTGGACATGACGATAGGGGAGAGCACTGGGTGTGACTGCTTCTAAACCCTTTCATTTCATGTGTGGTTGTAGTTTTCACTCATTTATTCTATTTAATCTCTTAATTGAAGAAAATATTTGGAAAAATATAATGATTTTTGGAGAGATGCAGCAATAACAGTATCACGGTCATAACCACTTACAAAAATGGTTGAAAGTCATTAATCCTGTATAACAAAGGGGCACACTTTTGAGGTCCAGTCTTGTAAGGCATGGCTACCCCAGCCTGTTGAATCCCAGATCATTACAGTTATAGATACACATTATCTGCAAGTCCAGCTGTTCTGGAGGTTATCCATGTCCTCGTGTTACACATGTCCATGTAGTAGCAAGGGAAAAAAAGGTGAATCAATGTCAGGACAAGGAGTCCAGCTTTGCCAACAACCAGCATCTTTCAGAACTGTGTTGTCTTTTTTATATCTCCACAGCTCTGACATTGTATATCCCCCCGAGTGTGAGGTAAATGAAGAAATCTGAGCCTTTACATAGCCCTTGGATTTGAACTTTCTGAGGATAGCCTGCCTAGTTTGTGTGTTTGGACTGATGCCATGTAAATGAGTGAAGTCCTGCTGTATTTTGCAGCTGGCACACTTATTTAATTTTCCAAGATTGCACCAATCCAAGTTTTCTTGGATTTTTGGTTTAAAATAAAATTTTTAAAAATAGATTTAAATAAAATAAAATAAAATAAAATAAAATAAAATAAAATAAAATAAAATAAAATAAAATAAAATAAAATAAACAGCTGTGTTGTTTCAGTCAAACCAAACTAAGGAAATTATCAGAATTTATTTATGAGCCCTGACTTCTCATCCTGAGAAGACAAACTCAGCGGGAATGTGGAGTCAGTGCCAAGCTGAGCTCTGGAAGGTGCAGTCAAAAACTAGTGTGCCAGCAGGAAAGGGTGTGTTTGTGTGTGTGTGCGTGCAGAAATGATGGAAAAAATACAGAGGTGCCCAGACAATTTGTTTTGCATCCTGAAATTTTCCAGCAATGGCCTCTAGTGCTTTTCATGTGTTATGCATCAAATGTGATCAGCCACATGGCACAGTATGGTGAAGTAAATGCATTGGGTCACTAAAGTGCATTTAGTGCCATTTACTGCATCGATTTAATTCTGTCCCTAGTCAAACTTATAATAACTGTCTCTCTCCCTTACTGCTGCTTTCCCTTTTCACTTTACTGCTGAGCAGGCAATAGCATCTATTTTCTTGCCCAATAGAGTAACTCAGCCTAGCTGATAGCCCTAGCCTGCTGCCATCCATCCTGCCTTGAGCAATGCAGTAGATCAGAGCCTGTAAATACTCCAGGCTGGCAACCTGCATGGGCTCGGTGTGGGTTTGGTGAGCCTGAAAAGCCAAAGGCTTCTTTCACCATGGCAGCTCTGGTACTAGAGAAATTCAAACCTGCCCACAATGATTTTTTTCTCTTGTAAGCTACACTTTTTCTGTGGAAGCTTTCCATTAGCAGAGCAGGAGTTGTGTGGGATGAAAGATGCAAGTATAGTATCATGGTTGGGATTGAGTCTGGAGAATGGATGTCTCTATCAGAAGAGTTTATTCTGCAGGAATTCGTTTATGTCATTTGCACTATGTCCCCATTTCCCCCTGTACCACTGTGTAAGTACAGTGCCAAAGCAGATTGGAGGTCAGTGCTCAGATTAATTCTCCATGTAGAAAAAAGCAATTTCTTTCTTTCTTTTTTTCCCCTCTCAAGTGCTTACACAACCTCCGTTTTTACTAAAGAGTGCTGACTCTTTCCTTTTTCACTTTAAATTTCCAAAACACTGTTTTAAGTGTGCTCTGTCTTGCTCTCCTTTGCAATTATCCCTTTTAATCTGGTTACAAGGTTATGCTACTTCAAATTTAAATCACATCATATTAGGGGGTTTTGCAAACCTTGTGTGAACAATGAACTTTTCACATGTAACTCCAGAACCTCCTTGAATCTAAAAGAATCCCTTTGACTCTGTGACAGAAAGTTAGTGAGTGAATACTCAAAAGTAAGGCAGCCCATTTCAACACAGAGCATAATTAATTAATTCCAATGCTTCAGCATGGATTGGGCAGTAAGGAAGACGCTGCTGGATGAGATCTTTGCAGCAGTGCTGCTCCTGGAAGCCTCAGTTCTCCCCTCTGTGCTCCAAAGCAGCCAACTTCAAAGGGGTCCCCATAAAATATGCTGTGGTGCAATTTTACACACAGAGTACATAATTGTTTTTAACTGATTTTACTGTGTTTTTATTAAGGTTCCACAGCTCCTGTCTTTGCCATCTGAAGTGTCCTCATAAAATGAGGCTGACGTGGACTCAGGAATAAGGCCAGTTCTAGTGGTAAGCTCCAGCTTCTTTGTGCCGATTTACTGACAAAGCAGCTGTAAACCCAGTCCTGCTGGGTTTATATTTCCTCTGCTGCACCAGAGTGGCTCTCAGCAGCTGGGGCACAGCAGAAAATGGGGACCTTGGTGTTTAATATCTACTGTGTGTCCTCTGTCAGGGGTGTAGATCTTGCCCTTGCAAGGAGATGTGCAGCACATCTTTCCTCTGTGGCTGCTGTAATTGTATATTCAGTGAGGGCATCTGGAGGTGTCCCCCTGGGGCACCAGTGCACTGTAGCTTTGCTACTGACAGGAGTGCAGGACTGAGATTTTCCTCACTAGGTGTCTAGTGCATTTAAAAATAGTTAAGGAAAAGAAAGGGACAACCTAATAATGCTGAAGGTACCAATAAAAATATAAAACTGCCATTGGACCAGCTCAAGAGTGAGGAATGAGTTGGGCTGAGTCTTTAGTGAGTAGGGGTTGTGAGATGAGCCCAGGATGGACCATGGCCTTGGCAGTGGGGCCTGATGGGGCAGTGGCACTCTCACAGGGCTGCTGTGTACTCTGGGGAGCCAGAGCTGTTCCCCAGCTACTTCAGAGAGGCTTCCTGTGCAGACAGAGGAGGAGGAAAGGGTAGGGACAAAGGCACTTCACAGGGAAGCTATGAGGTGAGAACTAAGGGAAAGGAGACTTCCAGGCTTTGGCTTCCCATTTCCACACTGACTGCTCCATTGCAGAGCCTATTTCTTTGTCTGCTTCTTCCTCTTCCCTCTTTTTTCCTTTATTTTTTTTCTTTCTTTTTCTTTCTTTTTTTCTTTTTTTTTTTTTTTTAAGATATTCACATTTTATGACTAATTAACAATTAATTTGGCGAGAGAGCAAGTGAACAGAAAGATGTGGTAGAACATATGGGGAAACACATTGTGCTTGGTCCCTGCAGATCTGAACTGAGAAGCAAGGTCCAGGGATAATCAGTTTATGAGCAGAATAGGCTGGAAATAAACTTTGGAAGAGGAAGAGAAGATAAATAGGAACTGAGTTCCATGTCATTTCTCCCTGAAAATTGCAGACAAGGTGAAGAAAAGCCCTACGGAATCATTAAAAATATATGAGAGCAATCAGGGTGAGTGGCAAAGGTTTTCAAACTGAAAAGGAAAGAGAAGACAAACTGGAACAGTTTTTTTTTAAGAGCAAACCCATCAAAATTATATTTCACAAAATTACAGAATCAAGTAGTTTAGAAACAAACTTTGAGACCATCAAGTCCAACCTATGACCTAACATGACCTTGTGAACCAGACCATGGAGCTCAGTGCCACATCCAGTCCTTCTTTAAACACCTCCAGGGACAGTGACTCCACCACCTCCCTGGGCAACCCATCCCAATCCCCAGTCGCCTCTTCCTAATACCCAACCTAAACCTCCCTGGCACAGCTTAAGACTCTGTATAGCCATGAGAGAACAGTGGGTGTTCTGTCCTGGGGGATTTCAGGGACTAGAGGGAGATAAACCCCAACCTGCTGGTGGAGGTGAGAAGGAAGTGAGCTGGAGCACTTGTTATTTGTTTGGTTTCTTTTGCAAGAAATCCCTGGAGAAAAAGAGTTGTATGGGACAAGGTGAGGATTTGAAGAGTGGGAGAAAAAAAGTCTGCCTGAGTCTGGATTGGGTCATATCACAAACTTGTTGTTTAGCAAAGGCAGCAGATAAGAGCTGTCTCTGAGGCACAGAAATTTGTGATTTCTATGTGATTTCTACCATCAATATTTTGTAACATGCTAATAAAGGCATCAAGCCCTGCTGCTGGACTAAGGCATGCTGGCCCCAGGGCCATGACTTCACAGTTTGGTCCAAAGAAAGGGAATGGAGGGTATAGAGGAGAGCAGGAAGAATTTGCACGTACCCTGGACTGAAAATGGGGAAAGGCCAGGAAATTATTCCAGCTATGGAGCTAGAACAGCACAGGGTCTGTTCTCCAGGCCTGAGGCTGAATGTCACAGCTTGGCTTGCATCCACTCACCCTTTTTTATTTTCCCTCTCTTTCCACCCTCAAACCCAATATGCATGTGGTCAGATGCTGATAGGGACAGTTCCTAACCTGTGCCATCCCTAAAATGGTGTGTGGGTGATGTCTGGGGGACAGGGAGCTGGCACAGGCCAGATCTACACCAGGCACTCTGTTAGTGGGCAGAGCACAGGCAGCTGGGTGCTCTGACCCTGCAGAAACACTGCCAAGATATTCATGGACTTGGACAGGGGATCTAGAACACAAAGCCAATGCTCGGTGATGCCTGAGGAGCACAAACAGCCAGAAAAACCACCAGAGCAGAGGACATGTTGTACAGATGGCTTAGTGCAGTTCTTTGATTTGGTAGATCCTATTTTTGCTTTTCATATGTGTTGGTGGTGTTGGCCAAGGTCAAGAGGTGTCTCCATGCCAGCAGGAGAAGAGTCTCCCTGAGGTGCTGTGGCTGCTGGGTCCCTGCCCTTCCTTTTTCTTCCACTCATGGCTGCCACCTCCTGGGATGGGAATATTCTGGAGGTCAGGCTGCTCTCACTGCCCCTGACTTGGGCTAGACTGGATCACAGCCATGATCTCCTGACGAGGGAATAGCTCCCTGCCGTTCTCATTGCCTCTCACTGGGCTATTCAGAGACATGATTTTTCCCCCAGGGCTCAGCCATTTAAGCACCTGCAGATAAGGGTCAAATTTCCTGAAGTGCTCATCAGGCAGCTGCCTCCCCTGGGATACTTAATCATAGATATTAAAAAAAAAAAAAAAAAAAAAAAAAAAAAAAAAAAAAAAAAAAAGCTGAACTGTTCAAAAAGATCCAGCCATTTGTAAGAGCATAGGAGCAATGATTGTTCTTTATTTTATCCTTAGTGTTGTGCCCATGTCCTGATAATTTCTATAAAATTAACTCCTTGATTTCCCCTTTGGAAGAACAGAATAATTTTCTTCATGTTTTCTTTGGAAGCTGAAAATGCTGATGGAAGATAAAGGCTTCAGATTCCCTCCCTGTCTTGGAGCACCAAGAAGCTGTTTGCTCAATTGACCCTACTGGCAAAAATTGAATTCCTGTTTTGCTCTGTGTTAACAGATGGGTACTGGATGAAGAAGTGTTAATTTTTTTATGTGAAGAAGACAGAAGTCCACCTAGAACAAATCCATTTATGTTTTAAGGGCAGGTTAACATTTTCTTTTGGGGTGTTCGCTATCAGGGTGAGACAAACCTTAATTCTAATAACTAAGTTGCTGCTCAGCCACAAAATGGTGAGCCTTTCTGTCTTAGAAAGCAATATTCAGTGACGAAAGCAAGGACTAAATGGCTTAAAGCAGTTGTGTCTCATCTTTCAACCAAGAGCTCACACAACTTAAAGAGACTTGAGCTCTGCACACCTTCCTAAAGCAGGGTTGGATGAGTCTGTGTTGCATGAGCAAAAATATTCTTGCCCTTGTTCACATGATGGAAGAGGTTGTTGCAGCCTTCAGAGTTGTAGACAGGGAGTTGGCCATGGTCAAAATGGATCATTCAGTCTGACTGTAGCTGGTTGAAGTGGTAGATTTGCACTGGACTGTCAGGACTTTTCTCCTTCTGGGCACTGCTTGAGAGGATGGAGAGGAGGGATATGATGCAGCAGGGCCACATTCCCTTCCTTAGTCTATTACCAAGATATTGCAAGAATTTGGCCAGATCACTTCTCAATTTCTGGCATCAGTTTCTCTGCCAATAAAACAGGAATGATGCCATCAGCTCCAAGATGGAGGTTAGAAAGCACTAATGAAGAGCTGTCTGCAATTACATACAAATTTAGAAGGAAAATGGACCCTTGTTCCCTTGGACCTAATGTAATAAATAAATAAATGGAGCAATCCTGGCTTTATTGCCAATTCTATCTGATTAGATGGAACTTAATTTCTGAGATTTTTTCTGCTGGTGGCTGTGTTATAAAGGCACCCCACAGAACCAGCTTGACCTCTAGGTTCCTCATAATTTTCCTGGGTATGAAGTTACTCTCTTACACAATTAGTTTCCTCAGCATGCCTTTGTGGGGCTGGTGCTTTAAATCAGGCAGAGGCAGGCAGCTGTAGCCCTGACACGGTCATTTTACAGCTGGCTGCTGTTTGTCGCCTCACTCCCTTTCCCAGCTGCCAAGTACTGCTTTACCTTTCTTATTGCTGTGGAGATGACATTATCTTACACTGGAGAATTTCCCTGACATAGAGTTGCTTTAGATAATGTTTGTGTACAGATGATGTTTATGAAAGCCAGGGGGCAATTTACTTACTGCAGTGGGCACCATTGCAACATGTAAAATCATCGCACACAAATACCATTGACTCAATGGCTCCCTTCCTCCCCATAATTCATTAGCAGAACAGGTTATCTGGGGATGGGAGGGAATCTCCATCACTTGGAGACTAAATCAGCCTGACTGTCTTTCCAAGGGGTGTGCTTTGCTGAATTGCACAGGACTGGGCTGGATGGGGGCATTGCCAGGGAGAGTTGATGGGCTCCCTTTCGCAGCTGGGCAGATGAGACAACCATGGTGAGCTTGCTGGCCTTAAAGCCTGGAAATCTACTGCTGCAACACTGGCTGTTCCAACCCAGAAATCAAAAGACTGATGGATAAAATACGTCCCTCTTTTTTTTCTGAAATCTCTCCAAAGGCCAGGCCTGTGATATGGATTGGGCACACCAGTCTGCTCCAGAAATGGTAGATCCAGCTCATACGGAAAACTTAATTGCTTTCCCTGTCTGGGCCCCTTGACTTATTGCTGTCTGTGGAAATCTGAGTAAATATTGTCTGGATCAATGACAGTCAGTGGAAAAGACCTTTCTTCAGCCAAGAAGGAAAGAGTGTTGAGCCAAAGTCCTTCCTCTGGATGCACTGCTCTCCCAAATTCAGCTGCTCATGGCCTGAGGAGAGGTTGAAATGCCTTACCATGAAACCTCTGCTGTTAAGTAGATTCCCAAGCTCGTTTTCCATGTTCAGCATGGGACTTCTTAATCTCAGCAGCCAGTTCTGACCACCTGTAGCCACCTTATTGACCTGTTGGACGACAATCACGTTTGGAAAGCTGATGTTAGCATCAGGATGGATGTTTGCATAAGCCTGGTGCTCCATGCAAGGTGGCAGGAAGATTCTTAGGCTCCAGTGCTTGTGGTGTGGCTCTGAAGATCAGGACTAGAAGTCAACAGTACCACTCAGCTTTTAAACACACAAACATACTGAAATTATTATGAGAGGTGTCCCCTTTTAGTTGATCTTGCACTTTAGCTGGGACTATAAAAGTGCCTGCTTGTGATAAAAAGTTGATTTAATTATTGATCATCTATTGATCTGTGCAAAGAGTGGGTTTATACCATTTTCTTAATGTTGTGCAAAGAAAAATGAAAATATTTATGGTTGGGAATATTTGTTTTATGTCAGTAGCCACCCACTCTCCTTTGGTGCTGCCTAGTCAATCAATTCATCAGGGCAGGGGAATTCCTGCTTAGCACTTTCCATAGTGAAACTCTGACCTCCTGACTTCCCATGATGGATAACCTCCTCATCTCAGGTATAAAATCTCTTTACCACTAGACAGTGATAAAGAGGGTGTGTAAGAACTGAAGTAAACAGATTCCTCACCCATGGAAACATTCAGATCAGGCTCTGGGAAACTTGGTCTAGAGGAAGGTGTCCCTGCCCATGGCAGGAGGGCTGGAACTAGATGATCTTTAAAGGTTCCTTCCAACCCAAACCCTTCTATATCTCCATGATGATTCTGTGACAGTGATTTCAGGTTGGTACTGCATATGGTGCAGGTGATCAGCAGCTGTGGCCCCACTCCAAGCTGTCTCAGCCCTGGTGCCCAGGGTTGGCAGAAGCTGGTGTCTTGTCCCCTGGCTCCTGGCAGCCTTCCTTGCTGGTGGGTGTAAGGGACAATGGTGCTCACCCTGGTGCTAACTCCTGTGAGATGAACTTCTGCAGCCAAGGCCTTCAGAGAGGCGACCAGAGAACCATTCCACATGCCCCAGCTCTCTCCAGGCTCTCTAAAATGTTCCTGTATTCACTAGTTTCAAAAATACAGGCCAATAGCAGATAGTGTCTGCTACAGTAGCAGAAAAGTTCTGTGCTGTAGATGATAAAGACTCTGCAAAATCAACCCCCTTGGTCTCCATACAGCCCCTGGGATGTGAGGAGAAATACAACTCTTACTTGCATAAGTTAGGAATTTGCCTGTGCCTGGGCACAACTGACAACTGGGAACATATCCATAAGACCAGCTCCACCATATTTTTGTGCCTGTCAGTACTTTCCTGTGTTGGGTTGTGTAGATCATTAATAACTGTGTCATCGCCTTCCTGTGCAGCCAATATATATTAGCATAATCCATTTTCACTTAACATAGCCCTCAGAAGACAAAGATTTCAGCAGTCATGTTTGTTATCCTCCCTTAGGCAAAATGCTAAAATCAAGCTTGAAATTGAAAAATCACCTCCTGGAGCTTAACGTGGTGGTTACAACACAAGAATTGGTTGTAACCATGGATTATGGGTCAACTCCTTGTGTAGTGTAGGAGGATCTTCTGGTTTCTGGTAGCTGTCCCAGTTTGTTTGACCCATGTGGTTAGATCAGGCAAATGTTAGTTTTTATCTAGGAGGATAGGAAAAAATAACCTCAGGAACCAACCTCTAATTGAGCCAGGGGAAGTTTAGAGTGGATATCAGGAAAAATTTCTTCACCAGTACGGTTTTCAAGCATTAGAACTGACTGCTCAAGGAAGTGGTGGAGTCACAATCCATGAAGGTATTTAAAAGGTGTGTAGATGTGTCAGTGAGGGACATGGTTCAGTGTTGGCCTGGGCAGTGCTGGGTTAATAGTTGGACTTGATAACCTTAAAGATCTTTTCAAAACTAAATAATTCTATGATTCTATACATAGCAAACTTTGTCCAGTTCACACCCCCTATATTTCAGCTGCTTCCTTTTGCTGCTCAAAATCATCCATTGAAATGTGGACTTAGTTAAAAGACCTGTGGTGTCAGATGGGATACCAGCCCCTTCTTAACTATTGATGAAGGCATGTCCTAAGTGGCAATGGACCAAATCTCTGTAGCTCTTACAGGGACTGATTCTGTCTTATGAATTAGACCATCTGTTTGAATGATACCAATTATTTTAGGTCCTTGACTGCCTATCTCTGTACTCCTAACTTGCAGGCCCCTTTGTTTGTACAGAAGTAATTTTCCCTCTCTGCTGTTCTGTTTCAGCAAGTTGTGAAGAAAACACAAAGCTTTCAGCTGGGGTTAGAGGAAAATATCTTGATAACAAATATTCCTGTTAGCTCCTGGAATTAATAATATTAGTCTCCCCCATTTGTAGCACAGACTGTGGCTCCACAGCAGAAATCAACAAAGACTTCTGGTGTAACTCTCCTATGGGTACCTGTCCTGAAGCCATGTGTAGTTATTTCTTTTGTATGACTGGGAGAAAGAATATGCAACAAAGAGATCAGAGAGACCACAAGTCTTGCCCAAGAACTCAATGGTCTGTAGCAGGTCGGTATGAGTTCCCATCTCCCTTTGTCTTTCTCTTTTATTCTGTCCCTAGGTGACACAAGAGAAGTTGCTTTCCATAAGAAAATATGGGTTTGAATGGCTGTGTCTGGTCTCCCCCATGACCTACCTCAAACTTGTTTCTTTTGGATCTTGGCACTTCCCAAACTGTCTCCCACTGAGCATTTAATGCCTTTCATTCTCTAAGGATTATTCTTTTATCAGCAAAAGTAACCTGTAAACCCCACTGCAATAAGTTAGGGGAATTCAACTGATTTAGAGAGCATTTTGTCAGGTGACAAAATGGGAATGACAGATGATGAAGATCACATGCAGCAGGATTGGGAAGCTCAGACTGGAGACTTCCCAAGTAATGTTTTCTGTTATGAGATGTGTCACAGGATTTCTCCTGTCTAGGATTCTCATTTTCTTGGGATAGTTTGGCTAGAGAGTGCCAAGGCTGCAGAGTGCTACAGGAAGAGCTTTTATTTCTTTGTTCTTAAGCTATGGAAGGAAGCTCGGAAGCTGAACTGTTCTGACCCTTGGCCAGGAGCTGAACACATGTTGCTGAGATTATTTTGCAATATTGATTGTGTGCTTGGCAGTACTAAATCTTTTGCTTGTACATAAACCTTCTCACCCTTGTTTTTGTGTCCTCATCCAAACCCCTCAATCTGCTCTAAGACTGCCAACTGTTTCCATCTAACTCAGTGGGATCCAAACAGTAATGGTCTCTGATAATGCTTTAAAAGCCAAAGCTTTATTGAGGCAGTAAGAAAGATGAGCAGCAAGGTGCCCATACAGTGACTTATCCCATCACTGACAGCAAACACAAGATCACAGGGATGCTGTGGGTTCTGTGCCCTGCCAGGAACACCTGGTGTCCCACTGTCTGGCAGCAACAGCTGATGCTGCAACACCTTTTGTAAGAGGAGAGAGTTGTGCTGTCCCTTGGCTCCACCAGAGCAGTGGGAGGAGCAGAGCACAACCTTACATTAACAGTCCTCTGCCAAGCTGGGGACAGGGTGCTGGCAGTCTCTGTCCCACCACTGGCATTGGTCAGATGCAGGGCATCAGCAGAATGCCTTTGAGCCAATATTGGCCATGGAACAGGGTGTCAGCAGGCAGAGTGTCGTGGCCACTGCCTGGTGACTACAAAGACATTGCAAAGTGGCCTATTCCTGTATTCGGCACAGATATCTCTGTTTGAGTCCATCGTTCTCAGCTCATCTGGAATAATCATCAGCAGTAATAATATCAATAGTAACAGCTCAGCTCTACTCCAGCCCATCCCCTTCTCTTCCATCCCTGTGCAAACAGAGGAAGAAGGGTCAAATGCTCTTTACTCTTGTGACCTGGCTGTCATTTACATTTACCCAGAGCTTTACACTGCAGCATCTCAAAGCCCTTTCTGTCACCATAGTAAGCAGGTTTTTTCCTCCACTGTGCAAATGAGAAGAACAGGAATGACAGGGACAGCCCTAGGCAGCAGTGGGGCCAGAGAGCTGAAGGTGGCTCTTTGTAGAAAAAAAAGCACCATCAGGTTTGAGTGGTCCAGTTAACATCTGTGACATCCACCATGCAACATGACACAGAGGGAGGTGGGACTCCATTTCCATGTCTCCTCTGAAACCTCATCCAGCCCTTTCTCCTTTCCTGACTGGTGCTCCACAGTTCAGTGCACTCCCATATTTTCGTCACTCAGTGTTTGCGGCATGTGTGGAATATGCCTTAAGGCAGCAAGCCAAGCATGGTTTGTTAAGCACGATGAGTTCTTTGACATCTCCTGTGTTGTGCCATGTGGCAGGAAACTCTTTCTCACAGCTGGAAGTATCTGCCCCATAAACAATGTATGTGCTTAGTCAGGGCCTCATTTTACTTCAGCTACTCCTCTGTCATGAGCAGTATTCTTTTAATATTTACAGTGTTTTTAAGGTGCTAGCCTTCATATTCCCTCAGAAGAAGAGCTGTCTTTACCAATGTACTGTACTAACATTCCTATCCTGAATCCTTCAAAAATATTGACTTTTCAGAATAAAGTGGAAGAAGTCCAGAATTGCATGAATCAACGATGTAGGCATATTTACTGAAATTCTCTTGGGCAAGGGCTGACACATCTAAAGGTTCACTTTAAAGAACTCTGGCACATTATGATCTTATTGAATAAAAATTAGTCTGTCCAGGAAAACAGTACAATCCTGTTAAGTATTTTCAGATCCTATGGGACAAAGGTGTTCTACAAAAGCGAGATGGTGTTTATTAGCTGAGTTGGATTGAGACCATGGAGTATGAATAGCTCACTAAATCATTCATTTGTTAAAAACAGACAGAGAAATAGCAACCACAGTTTATGCTCTACAATATCAATCAGTGACAGAAAATAATTGTGTTGGCTTGGTATTACACTGAGAATAACCAGTCCTTCAGTAGGGACCAACTCAATAAAGGCATGTGCAGTGCACATGGCAAACATTAGCAATGATGCTTTGAAGGTGCAGGGCTAAAACTTTCAGGTGCTTTAGTCCTCCCATCATTTCAGAGAATCGTTTACTCATAGGTCATCACTGCTCAGCACATGCAAGGTGTCCTGCACTGTTTTCCTGTTCTGAAAGTACCTGAAAAGTGTTCTATTTGTAGGTCTATGGACCTATTTGATGTGGGAGTTTGAAGACATATGGGAAATCCTGGAGAGACCCCAAGGAGGTGATGTAGCATGAGGAGGAGGAGGAAAAAGGAGGAAAACACTGACAAGAGTGGGGAGGATCAGGACTATTCAGTGCCTTGCGCATGGCCAAAGTAATATCCATCAAGGAAGAGGCTGCTGCTGACAGAGGGAAACAGCTCTGCCCTGTCCATGCTAAAGCACCATCCTTGCAACTGGGGGGATTATAGAAGTCTCAATCACATGTTAGTGCCTGTGAAGTTTTTAGTGAGGAGGTCACAGAACATTTTTATTCTCCTTTACATCCTCCTTGCATACAGGCTGGTTCTGGATCCAGCTGCTGGTTACCAAGGCTGTGGAAGGAGATGCCTAAATTCACCCCATCCCCTGCCCTAAGCACAGAAGTGTGCCCACCTTGATGGGAGGGCATTTGGCTGATAGGGCAGCAGGTGTAGTTTAAACAGCCATTTTCTGTCTTCTTCACTCTATGTACAATTTACTTTATGAGCTTGCAGCTAGATCATGTGGATGAATTAACATATATGGATAAACACAAAAGCATTTACTCCTTAAAAACAATGCAGTTCTCTCCTCACTTGAGGAAGACCTCAATGTCTCTCGGTGTTCTTCATGGCTTGTGCAGGTCTCCCTGAGCTAATATTCAGTCTCTACTTTCTTTTCGTCCTTTAAAACCTTCATACTGCAACGTACTGTGTTCCTGACTCAAAAGCAATATCCACTATGCAAACTATGGGCAGAAAGAGATCATTTTGTATCCAAGGTCAGCACACATTTACACTGAATTCATTATATGCCAATTGGCTTGGAAAGACTTTTGAATGCTAAGATTGTTTATACAGTTTTTATTTCTTTATCTTATGCAGAGCTGGACTTACACCTAGAAAGATATTTTGATGTTTTAATGGAAATCTCTAGTCATTTTGCACAGAGAATTGGAAAGAAATAGGAGTGCTGAAAAGGACTCTCTGTCCCTTGCTATTGCTCTCTCTGAATCTGCAAACAAACCAAGAGCAGTTGGCTGCACGTACAGCCCCAGCTTTTGCAGATGTACAGCAGGCAGGTGCAAAGAAAAGCCCATGACTTTAGATCAGACCCTCTCCACTAATGGCTAACAGTCACATGCCCTGGCCACTGTGATTCACTGTGTCAGGCAGGATCTGTCATGGCAAATAATACGGGTGATGCTGGTTGACATGTTGTGTCATCTGAGGAATCTGGAAAATTGTAACGTGCTAAAATTCCTTCTTTTTTTATTAGTCTATCTTTTAAGGAAATCTTCCTGATAGTCATGCCTCCTGAGAAGTTTCTTTCTTTTCCTTTCCTTTTGAGGGAAAGAATTTCTTTCTTATCAAAATGAGAAATGTCAATAGCATCCCACTGAAAACTTAAAAAAAAAATCATTCCTAAAAGCCATTCAGTTTGAAAGTAATTAGAAATTTGTGCCAGAAAACTTTTCCACTGGAAATATTGTTTACTGACTGTACATGAAACTTATCTGAGCAAAAAGTTCCTTCTGTCTGCGGAATTAGAAATCAGACCATGTAAGAAAAATGACTTCCTGGTCATACTTTTACGCAATCATTTCATGGAGCTTGACTGCCCCGTAACAGTCTATCTTTAGCAGGATCATTATGAGCTATTGGATACTGAATTAACAAAATGCCAGCTGTATTCTGAGGGTAGAAGGCTGTAAATCAATAGTGGCTGGAAATAAAGAGTGTTGTCCAATAGCCAGATGACGAAAATCAGAGCTCACATGTTTGTACGCTTCATTCAACCCGAGCTACTGAGTCCCGTTGTGACCTTGGGCACTCTTTCGACCTCCTTGCATTTTGTACAGTTTTACTGCATAATTGAAAAGCAGCAAGGCTTTGCCAAGACCAGATTTATGTATCAAAATCTTGTATATTTGGGAAAATTGGTTTTCAGAAATATTTCTTACTTTTACAGTGGTCCTAAGCAAACAATTCTTTAGAGTGCTATCCAGTTTCTAAAATGGGAGTGGAGTGTAAAGGAAGGAAGATACCAAGAACAAATATTAGAGAAGATGAGCATGTAAATACCATAAGCTCCCATACTTCCAGAAGCATTCCTCTTCTGGAAGGATGTCTCTTTGAATGGGTGCAGCCATGCAGACTTGCATTAACTCCATCTGGTCTGGGATCTGCTTAATAAGTCAGTCATTTATTGCCCATATATTTTACATGAATCCCTGAGGGATAGAATATAATAATACAGGCCCAGATGTCAGCAAAAGGGGCCTGACTTGCTTGTCCTGCCTGCACAGGCATACTCAGAGCAGCAGCTTAACTTCTAGGTGCTTCAGAGAAGTAACAACCCCTTTTGATATCCTCTTGCCTGGATGTTCCACACAGCAAGTTATAACTGAAAAAAACTGCTGGGGAAGAGTGAATGCAAACTAAAACATTTTCTACTGAAAAACAACAGGGCAGAGAGGGGTAAAGAAACTGAAACGAGACATTCTTTGTCCTGGCTAAAATGCACAGACAATATAAAAAATGAGAAACAGGAAAATTTAGTATATATGAATCCAAAACTTGTGCTTATGCTTAAATTTTGTATTTCAAGTTTCTAAAAAAAAAATCATTGGACAACACTATATTACATGATTAATGGCTTATTCATTAATATCTTGGCTTCTTGTTAACCAAGAAGTGTGTTACAGCTAATCTGAAGCAGCTGTTAAGTGAAGGCCAGGGACAACACATGATATTTTCAATATTCGGTTAAGATAGACATTGTCAGTCCATTGCATCCAAAGGAGCTCAATTATCCAAATCTTCTTCTGAAAAACAAGCAGGGTACTTGAGTGCTCTTTCTGTGATTTATTCACTTCTCTGAATGTGGAAGATGTCAGCCATGACAATAATTAGTGATTTATGTTAAAGCTGGATAAATTTGCCCAAAAATACCAGATGCTCTTGTGCTGTGGTGCAGAGCAGGCAACACAAGCCTTCTTTTCCACACTGTAAACGGTGACAAAAAAAAGCTAAAACACTAATACTGTTTGAGGGTCTCAGGTGTATTGCATGGGCCCAAAGGAGACGTGGGTCCTGCTGATGTGCAAGCAGTGTGGAACAGGGACCTGGCTGGTGAGCTCCAGGGACTGAACTATGGGCCTGCAATGGCTTTGCCCCGCTGGCTCAGGGAGTCAGCAGCTCTGGTGGAGGCTGCTAAAACAATGCAGCAAGTCCCAAGTGTCCTTTGTGCCTTTAGTGCTGCTGACTGCCCTGCATCCCACCTGGCCAGTCTGAATGGAGGGCTCAGAGCTCTGCCCAGGAGGCTGGAGCCTCTTACAGGATCACTTTGTTTTGAGAGGGAAATGTGAATTTGAGAAGAGCTCCTCTCATTGGCATTGCTGTAGGTTTTTCCTGTATTTGACTGAGGCAGAAAGATATTCCCTCAGTCTCCCAATATTTTAGACATCTATGAAATGAAAAAGTAAAACTTTCAAGGGGTCAAAGAGCAAGTTTGCCCCAACAATTTATTGTTATGGGAAATCACAGGCAGTGATGTGAAAGAAAAATTTAAAAAAAGACCAAACCCTTGTATTTAAGTGGTTGCAGTAGCAGTAAGGATAGTGCCTTCAGACAGCAGAGGAGGATGCTGGACTCTGCAGAAGGAAACTTCCCTGACTTTAATGTCTTATGAAAATCAAGAGCCATTCAACATCAAAAACACAAGCAAAGGACCTCTAGTTTCTCCACAGCTCAAACTCACTTGCAGGTGGCTACAGACCATGACTATTCAAATACTTCTTGATCCTGTGACACTTGGCAGTTCAGGGTAGCTGTATATAGAAAAAAGGGTTTAGAAATATTTTATGTTTATTACAGTCCAGATTCAGTCTTGCCCCCAAAGTGCCATGAGAACAGTGAATGAAAGGAACTTACTACTTTGGGAATAATGTAGATTTTGTAGTTCCATGATGTTTCCAGGTTAAATTATTCTAGTTGCTTGTATTACTGTCAGAAGTGCTAAGAGGAGGGAGCACTGAGATGGAAACTATGACAGCAGTGGAAGCAGGGAACAGGCTTTAAACATGGAAGCAGAGGGCTGTGTAAGGAGAATATAGCTTCCAGTTCAATTTTCTGAAATATCTGTGTCTCTACCCTCTGACTCTTTATTACTATTTTTTACAAATGGGAATTTGACTATAGAAAAAGGGTCATGTGTGTCTTTCCTCTACTTTTGTCCCAGACAGTGACCTGCATGGCTGTGACTAATCTGACCCTTCCTCTTTGTTAAAACAGGATCTCCTTAAATTATTTTATGTAATTTTTAATTTTTGAAATTAGATTTCAAAGTTGCCTTTTTTTACCTCTTAATTATTTTTGCTTTTGACAGGAAGGAAGATGCAAATAAGCAATGCTGAGTGTTTGCCTAAGTGGAATACTTTTTGATTACTTTTCTTTCTTTGTTCACCTCATTGAAAGAGAGAAGGTCATCATCATCTTACACAAAATCAAATTTAGACCATAACTTCTTTCTTTAGGAAATAATTCTCACTTTTCTTCCCAACTTCTTTGTGCCTACCCACTCTTTATTTCACTCTTTCAAAGGAGAGAATTTACTAAATAAAACTTGTGGGTCTTTTTGGATCTGGTTCTAGTTTTTCATTCAGTAAAACGATTTCCTTATCATTTTTTTTTCAATTAATTAAAGGTACAAAATTGATCTACCTTCAATATCTGATTTATTTTTCCTCTCAAAAGTCTGCCCATGATTAATTTCTCTCTAATTTTATGCAGTCTTTTTAGACTGAAATTCCTTACTTAAAAAAAAAAAAAAGTGTTCTTGCACATTTACACTTACTTTGTGAGAATAAAATATATATATGTGATACTAATGCTAAGATTTTATAGTGGACCCCAGCATGTGCTTTGAGAGATTGGCAGTGAATACTTGACCTCTAAGGTAGGATGTGAAGGCAAAAAGTGAGTGAGAATTGCTTTGGACAGAAGTTAAGCTCTCAGTATATTACAGTGACAGTTCCCCTTCAGCTTCCCATCTTACATTGACTTTTGTACCCTTCTTGGGGTTATAAACCAAAAGCTGAGCAGGACAAATTCCACCTGTTCTTTCTTGATCAGTTCTGTTTCTGCTACATTGTCTTTGAAATGAGGTGACCCAATGTCATTTTTATGACAATTTTAGGGTTTTTTCTTTTTCACCTTTTTACTCTTTGCAGTTCACCTCTAACTCGGATTTTTCAAAGCCCATTAATGGTATTTCCCATAGTAGATCTTTTCAGTGACTCCTCTTGGTAGATCACTGCAAAGCTGAGTTTGATTCTCCATGTACTAATGTTCTGCTCTATGACTTTGTGGATGATCTTTAACTCCTCTCTTCTTATTTTCTTCGTCTGTGCAATGAGGATAGTGATTGCTTTCCACCTTTAATAGTGGGAATGTGAAGCACTCCAGCTGGATTCAGCATTAGTACTTTGCCTATGACTTCATTTATCTGAGGTTTAGTTACTTTTACATAAATTTCTTAAAGATTCCTAAAGCCAGAGTTTGCATTAGTTTTACTGATTGTTATCTCAGTAGTACCCCTGCATTATTTTCCTCCACACTATTACTATTGCAGTGAAACTGCAAACATGACGTGGCCATGACAGATCAGATGTTCAGCTCTCCTGCTCTGGGCCTGCCAACATTTCTCTCCATATATTTCACCCAGGGGTTTTCCCATTCACCAAAACATACAGAAAATGCAAAGAAATATTTTGTAACCTACACAATAAATGGTTCAAGGAATAAAAACCAGACAGAACCAGAGATGTGAAAAAATGGGCACAGAAAGCTGAACCCTTGCTGCAGAACTGGAGGTCCAGTCCTGCTCTTACCGAAACAGTGACTGTGATTCCCCTGGAGCTAACCATTGATAAACCAATATATATAGATTTTTTGCTATGTATGTGGATGTCTACCCACAAATGAACCGAGGCATCTACTCATACTGCTTCTCTTTCAGCAGCCAGAGCAGGCCTATATTTTCCTTTGCTTTCTTGCTCTTCTCTCTTTTCTCTCTGGTCTTGTCTACCAGAAATTCTTTTTTCAGTGGTGAAGGACTGCAGCTCTCATCCAGACTTCATTTTAGCCCTGTGCTCTTTACTCTATTTGTGAACAGAGACCCAAATTTATCTCCCCTTGTTATTATTTAATTCTGTGGTTAGATTGCATTGGTTTGCAAGGCACTTGAGGTTGTAGATTTCAGGAGAAGTGGTGTACGAAATAAGTGTGTATTGACTTGGCAAGGCTGAGGATGTCTCATTGATTCCTGTGTTCTCTGTATTTTTCTCTGTCTGCTCCATGCTCAATATCCTCTACCTTTTCATTCCTTTTTTTTTTTCAATCATTGCTGCATGTTTAATACATATCTTCATTGAGCTGTCCACAATAATGCCTGTATCTTTTTCCTTGGCAATAGCAACTAATTCAGAGCCTATAAATGTTTACAAGTAGTTTTAAAATGTTTCCCACAAACCACATTCCTAGGCTGAGTTTCATTTAATATGCTACTGCCCAGTTACCTAGTTTGGTTCAGTTCATTTGAAGCTCCTTAGAGTCTCTTGTCTTAGCTAGGCTGAACTTTTTTTTTTTTAATCAGCATGTTTTATTCTTTCCCTTTTCCTTTCTGCAGGTTAAAGAATGTGTATTTTTATTACACTTCTGTGATGAGCTGCAGTGAGATATATGGCTGTTTCTTTGAAAGGGAAATGAGACAGCTGTCTATTGAGAATGACCCCAGTGTTGGGTTATAATCTCTGGACAAGGCTATTTGTTGATCTCCTGGGAATGGGTTTATTGACTTCTTTTTATGGCATTTTAAATTGCAATTATTTACAAGCATAAGAACACATGGTTCTTCTTGATCTGCATTTCTCTGAAGATCAAACAGCCTCTTATTATTGTGAATATAGTCTGACAAAGTCCCTGCATTACTGGAATAAAAGTTTCCCCCCCATTTTATGGCTAGAAATCAAAATCACTCAGGAAAAAAGATTACAAAAGACAACAGGAAAGAGGTCTATCCATCCCAGTCTCTTAGTCATGAGACTCAAAAGCAATAATACTTTCATGATATTTCCCCAGTCTTCTGCAACTTGGGTTTCTCAGGGATTTTCATGGGTAGAGTCAGTATTTGTTGTCACTCCATGGCAAGCATTTAACCCAGGAAAAAAAAACTCTGGTAAAAATAGTGCATGTTTTCTGAGTGGTTCCTGCCCTGGTGGTTGCTTCTGCTACTGAGGTTCTCTGGGTAGTTTCTGCAGCAAAAGGAAAATTGCTTTCAGGTCCAGGCTTGGACCACAAGTCTCTACTGGAGAGAACACGCTATGAACATATCTATGTATCTTCAACACAGCCATCATCATCATCATGCCCTTGGCTCCATGTCTCTGCATGGTAAACACTCCTGTGGCTGGATTGCTGGTTGTCTGTATTTTTACATCAGACAGGGAGGATATAACCCATGGCTTTAACCACTGGGGAGGAATTTCCCTGAGGCTTCTCCAAATCTGCACAGCAAGCCAAGGACAGCACTGCTAGAAGCAGCTTTTCTGGCTTTAGTTGTAGGCTCTGACCTTGCTCCTTTTTTTCCCCACTTGCTTTTTAATCTCTGTTCCTAATCTTGCCTTTAATTGGCATTGTTGCTGTTTCACTTGACAGAGGCTCTCATTGGGTTTATTCTTTATCATTTCTAAGTTCTTCCATGATCTAGAAGGGTCTTCCATGGCTCCCTTCTCAGCTGGCTTGCTGTTAACCCCTACAGATCATAGGATTGCAAGATAACTGATGATGAAAGAAACCTCAGGAAGTTTCTGGTCCAAACTCAGCTCAAAGAAAGGCCAGATCTAAGATCAGATTAAGTTGCTCAGGGCTTTATCTGGTTTAGTCTTGAAAACTTCCCAGGAGGAAGACTGTACAAGTTGTTTGGTTAACCTGCTCCAATATCTGACTGTCCTCTTGGGGAAAAAGCTTTTTCTGATACTGTGGTTAACCTTTCGTGTTCAAACTTAAGCCCAGTGTCCCTCATCTCCCCAGCATCACTGTGAAGAGCTTGTGTGATGGCCTCCTTGCTGGTGCTGGCAGGCTGCTATAATGTCCACCTGAAGCCACCTCTTTCCTAGGCTGAAAAAATCTAGTGCTCCAGCTCCATAACTTTTTTTCTTCTCCATATTTTCAATATATTGCTTGTATTGAGGAGCTCAAAAGAAGAGTGTCTAGATGTGGCCCAGCATGAGCTGAGTGGGAGGAGAGTCCCTTCCCACAAGCTCCTGGCTGTGCCCCCACCAGCACAGCCCAGGATGCCATTGGCCACCTTTGCTGCCAGAGCACACTCCTGATGCACAGGCAGTGCTCTATCTGCCAAGAGTTCTCAGAGTCCTCACAGCAAAGCCAGCCAGCCCCAGACTGCCTTGGATGGAGCACAAACCATTAATCACTCTCCCCTGAGCACAACCCTCCAACCCACACAGCTGGTCGCCCACCCATCCAGACCACAGTGTCCTCAGGTACAGATGTTGGAGACACTGTCAAAAGCCCTGCTAAAGCTGACATAGGTGTCATCCACTGACCATCCCTTGTAAACAAACACAGTTATTTGATCATAGAAAACAATAGATTTGATCAGAAATTATTTACATTCAGTAACTCCAAGATGACTCAGTTATAAGGGATTCTTTGCTGTGCTCTTTCCAATGAACAGGATGGGACCGGTTGAGCCTGAGTCCCAGAAATGTTTTCAGAATCTAATCACTTTACCATTTTTTATATGTTGACCTTGAGTTCATTTTTGAGTTTCATTTTTCTCATTCAGGAATGT
Organism: Sterrhoptilus dennistouni; assembly: GCA_013397095.1. Taxonomy (NCBI): domain Eukaryota; kingdom Metazoa; phylum Chordata; class Aves; order Passeriformes; family Zosteropidae; genus Sterrhoptilus; species Sterrhoptilus dennistouni. The sequence continues at coordinate 946,008 of VWZU01019638.1, forward strand.
GAATTTCTCTCTTTGACAACACTTCATCTTCCTCCCTCATGATCAGTGAAGGAAGTTAATTTAATTTTTCTGTAATGTCTATGTGTTTTGGCATCTGGTCTTGGGTCTCTGGGAGACACAAATGATTCCTTTATTGACCTCATCTTCTTTATATATTCCAAAAAAGTTTTATTATTTACTTTAAGTTCTTATGCATTTTTCATTTCACTCTTTCATTAGCTTTCCCTGTTTGTTTGGTGTAGATTGTTTTCGTTACACACATCACCCCATGTTACATGATTTCTCTGTCTTCCTTAGTACAGTACCTGCTAGGTCTAATGATTTATATTATTATCTTTGATTACTTTTTGTTAAATCTGAATTTCCTGCAGTTCATCTAGCAGGAGCACAAAAACATTCCACTGTATTTTTTGTACCACTTTTTCCTTTTCTGAGTTATTTTTTAATATTGCTGTTCTCTACAATGCTGATCACTAGCAGTCCCATACCCATATGAGGAAACCTGCAGATACAAAAGATTCCATTTTATTTTTAATCCTCTTTGGCTCTTTCCTCCTGCTTGGGGAGTACAGGAGCAATGAAGCAACCCAGGACATTTGGGCCCCAGTGAGAACTTTGTCACAATGCAGGACTGCAATCTAGTTATAATACATATGACATCTCAGTTAGCAAAAGTTATGGCTGTGGTACTCTCTGTCCAATGCCTTCCTGCCAGGAAAACCCACTGAGGAGAAAAGCATCATTTCATCCACTCCACAAGCATCTGAGAAGGACAAGACTGAATAACATATGCAGGTGTTGGGAGACCAGAATAGCAGATTTAATATTCTGTCTGACTCCTTTGGGGCTTGAGTGTTCCTGAATCCATGGGATTCATCCAGCAACAAAACCTTAGGTAATATGCAATAAAGTACCCATATGTACTTGCCAGAATGGAGCAACTGGCAAAGCAAAGGCCTGGTGCTGTTGCCTGATTGCAGATGTCCAGAAGGGCTGGTGGACATGTTTGAAAGGGTGTGAGCAGTCTTGTTTCCTTGAGTTGTATATGGGATTTACAAGCATATGGTACAATGTTCTTCCTAGGAAATAATCAGAGACAGATACGCCCTTGGGATTGTTTGTTGCTTGGTGTTTTTCAAAAGAAATTTCTGGTATGGTTTTCACTTCCTTAGCTTTTGCACTTGGGTTATTTAGGATATCAGTTCTGTGTGATGCTTATTTCAGTCAAGACTTTGTTCTTAGAAGCTCTGGTTGCAGTGTAGAAGGTTGCTCCTTTGCTTCAGCACAGAACATTTCCTTATCTGAGTATTTCAAAACATGATAAATCTCCCTGTAATTAATAATGGAGTATTTTACTGAATACTTGTGAATTAGTAGGTCTTTAAAAAAACCCCAAATAATCAGGATAATTAGGTAAAGAGTCTTAAAAAGAAGTAGCTGGTCATAAATTAGAGACACAGCTGTAGCCAGTTCTTTCTCCTGTTTTAATAAAAAACTCGTCCTGCTCTTGGATCTCTAGTTTCAGTCTTGTTCTCTTTCAAGGAAGGGCCTTTTTTGCCCCCCTCAGTTTAGTTTTTGCCAGGGAAGAAGAGTGATTAAAAACAATACACAACAATTGCAGCTATTCCCTACTATTAGTCTATTCTGCTTCTTCAAACTTTTTGCAAATAGGTGCATGCTTCAATATGTACAATATGTATATATAATATTTACAGAGATACAGTTTTCTAAAAGCAGGCTGATGACATTAACCTCAGCTCCACACCTCTGTAGACAATTACTTGGCATGATTTCTAGATATGTCAAGTGTCAGTAGCTCCTTCTTCACTGCTTGGAGGAGCTTATTGCTTTTTTTAAGAATTGCAATTGGTGCCTTTACCCACATGGTCCAGCCTAACTAGGGAAGAAAGTGAGGGTTCAAGTAACTGCTTGAGGCTCTTCTTGAAATCTCATAACAAAGTAGGAGATGGCACCTCACCAGACCAGCATCCTCTGACCTAGCCATCAAATCTGTGTTTAGGGAATGCTCATACATGTCTTTCTCATTTCATAAAGGAAGGCATTAATAATTCCTGGCAGGGGACAAGTATTTCCGTCTCCAGCTCTTTTACCACCCATGAAGATCACAGAATAAAGCCACAACTGAAGGACATTGTCTGACATTCAAACACTGGAGATTTTTGTTTGTGGCTCTGCAGCAGTCAAGGGGCAACTGTGAGAAGATGTCCAAGCCTGGCACTTCCCATGCCTGTCCCCAGTGGGACTCTGGCTGCCTCACTGTGCATTGCTTGTGGTGCGATCTGGGTGGCCAAAGGAGGTGACAAAACAACCTTGTAGGTGCCGGTGTCCCCTGAGGGCTGGGGACAGTGTGTGCTGGTGATCCTGCTGGATCCAGCAGAGTGCCTGGGCCACACTCAGTCTCCCAGGCTGGGGGCCTCTCCAGCAGCACGAGGTAGGGAAGGATGGATGGCCCCCCTCACCCCAGCTGCAGGAGCTGTGCTTCCAGCCTCATGCTTGTGTTGGATATGTGAGTAGACCAAGTCCTGCCTCTAACCAGGGGGACTGGCTTAAGCTGGGATGGGTCTCTGCTTTTGCATTGAACAATGCCAGTGGATGTTGGTGGATTTCTGGGCAGGAGTTACCCTGTCTCTCCCACCCTACACTGGGCACAAGCACCCCCTGCACATACACAGCATCATACACAGATCAAAACTCCAAACTCACCCTTAACTTACCACTATAAATGTTGCCCCAGCAGACCTTTGTCCAAAGCCTTGGGGTGACCAGCCAGGCCCTGTTGCTGCACTGTGTCTACCAAAAATATAATTTCTCTCTGTATTCTTTTATCTTACAACCCTGAATTCGTTTATGGAGAATCATTGTGATTGCCAACTTAGTAAATATTGCTTTAATTTCTGAAGCAGAAAAGAAAAAGTGAATAGTGAGCTTGAAATGATTCACTGAGATTTCCAGCGTGAAGCAGAAATCCCAATTTGCCCATGTGGAAAGAAAAATAAAATGTTTTGTTGTTCATGGATTTGAAATAGAGATACTGCTCACCAGAACAATAGCAAAATCACCAGACAACTCTTCTGAGTTTGTTTGGCGATCTTTCTGGCCTGTCAAAAGTAGTGAAGACATTTTAAAACAAAATAAAAGTACCAGATATCATAAGCTAAAAATTGGTATGGAAACTAAAAGACATCACCAGGATGAATTTCTTGGCATGAGAAGAGAATTAAATTTAATTCAGCCCACACAATGTGATGCATGCACTTAGACTGACATGACAGGGCAATACAGACTCTCACCAGTCAACACTTTTTGATGTTTCATATATATTCATAGTGGCTAAATCACTTCTTTTCCCTTGGTCTATGCTCTATTCATGAAATTATATGTGTCATTTTGGCTTACATAAAAATATTTTGTTTAACAGAAACACAAACCTGCTGTGTTGCCTGTGGTTCCCTCTGTGAAATTTTAGATCATTAGTTTCAGTGTTTTAGAGCTTCAGGCACTGCTTTGCAGTGATGGTCTAGCAAGCTGTGTTGCCCATTGCAATCAAAGCATGTAAGACTGCTTTAAAAATGTAGTATTTGTGAGAAATGAAGCAGTCATTCAAATCTGTTGGGAAAATTTTTTAACACAGCCACAGTATCTTCTTATCTGCTCTCTGCTTCCATTATTGATTGGAATGGAGAAGATGTATTCCATGGAAATTACTTACACTGGATGACTATAATTTCATATGGGAAGGTCACAGAATAAATGAAAATTAGTTTTACATGATTTTGCTTTGTAATTTGAGACAGATCTTCCACAGGTGTAAAATGGCAAGTTTTGCTGAGATCAAGAGTGGTAAAGAAATTTACTTTGGCTTAGCAGCTTTGGAATACAGAACTCAATCAGAAATCTAATACTTCTAGGCATATTTCTGAGTGAAATCTGAAATTTTCTGTTGATCACATTTATTCAGCTATATTTAAAAATAATTTTTTCGAGATCAGTTAGGTTTTGTAGAAGAAATCCCTTCGTTACTGAAGCTGATGAAGAAAAAGCCATCTTGCTGTTTTCACTGGAGAATATGCAAAATTAGTGCCTTCAGATGCTAGCAAAAATGAAGGGAATGGAGGCAGAAAACCAGGCAGTGGCTACATTACAGTCCTTAAGACAGAAAATTACTGTGCAGCACTCAGTATTTGCTCTTCCATAACATGGAGGTGTCCTGGTCTCATCTGCACTCAACATTTCATGCCCACAGAATATAAAGGGGAGTTTAATAGTCCCAAAAGTCAGGGTCGTACATTGTGGCAATACATCATGAAAGTACAGGAAAGAGCAAAGGATTACAGCTGCTGAGGATATGGTGCTTCTAAGAGAAGAACAGATAAGTAGTCAAAAAGATATGAAGGAATACTGCATCCAAGTGTGACTGCTGCATGCTTGGAGATGAGAATGGAAGGCAAAAAGCAACAGAGAGGAGTTAATCAGTCAAGTCTGTCTTCATTCAGCACCTGTGCATGAAGCCATTGCAAGGTCATGCGAGTGCTCATACAAAATACTGTTACACAAGCTCCTTGAGATGGGATGAATTTTAATATTTTAGAAGAGTTTATGCACTTAGGAAAAAATATTATTTTTCCTAATATGTACTAAATTGCTTTTTGGTGTACTGATCTCTAGAACTGCACAATAATTTTTCTAATGTGGCCTTGCAGATGGACTTGACCATAAATCTATGCATGGGATGTGCAAGGATGTCATATAAACCTTTCAGCCTCGGAAGTTATGGATATTCTGCTAAGGGGAGCTGCAGCTGTTGGTATCTCTGAGTCAAATAAACCTCTGCCTTATTATCATATTGCTATTTAAAAATATGGAACAAATATCTGTCTTCAAATAATAATGGAAAAGTTGATTGTTCTGTGTCTTGGGGGCATGAGTTTCTGAGGTCAGCAGGGATAGGAAAAAAAAGTACTAAAATAAGGTGAAAATGTTAGAGGTTTGTGGGTATCTAAAAAATAATTGAGCTTCAGATTAATTTCAGTGGGGCCTGGGGATCTGGAAAATATTCTTGATCTATCAGATATTTGCAGAGTTAGTGCTCTTTAAGAAAAGGAATGTTTTCATATGATTTCTAATTATATTCTTTTCTAATGAATGGAGACAATTTCAGATGATTTGTGGCAGGAGATAGACAGGAATGTTGAAAAATCAGATGGGAACAATGTGCGCTGATGACTTTCCTTGAGCTTCTGTAGGATGATTATTATTGCCTTTTACCAGACATAGAGAGGAAAGTGTATCAGTGAATTGGTAAAAGGTCATTCTACATTTCTTTCTCATTTCCCTAAGAATACAAAGGTTAATCTTTATTTAAGTCCTTTCTCTCTGAAGTAGATCCATTAGCAAGTCAAGGATCAAGCTATCATGATAGACATCCTCAGAGCAGTCACAGAGTGATGTTTTCCTTCCCCTTCATCCATGTTCTGTAAAGAACTGGTGGCATCCAGCACTGGCTCTTCTCCCACACATAAAGCCTTGTAGAGCCTAGAGCTAGTCCACATGGTCATTCCTATGCAGAGCCATTTTCCCATCTTTCTTTCCAGCACCTTGTATGACAAGTCTTACTGATATTGAGGTATTAATGTTTAATCTGGCTCTGTGCTGAAGTACAGGAGGCCATCAGATACATCTGACAGCTGCTCTAGCCTTCTGCTCTGAGCAGGGCTATCTTACTCCAGGTTTCTCAGAGCCTCATCCAGGCTGGTTTTGAATACTTCAAAAGATGGAGGTGGCACTGTCTCTCCTGGGCTCTGATCTCTAAGGGAAATCTTCCTCTCTTGTGCTAGTTTGAAGATTCCCTTGCTGGAACCTGTGACCTTTGCTCATCCTTTTGCTGTGACCCCAAGCAGAGGGGTACTGGGACCATCCTGGGGCTGCAGTCTGACAGGGCTGGCATAAGCACAGGAGGCAGTACACTGCACAGCTCTGACAGTCCATCTGGAAGTGTCCCATCCTTCTCTTTTTAAAGGAAGGTGTCAGAAGACCTCCATTGATGAGAGGTACTGCTTTAGGCATCCTCCTCCTGCTACTCATTACAGATTGGTTTAAACAATGAGGCAAGTCTTCAGAGTAAGCATAAGAAAGACTACTACTCTGGGAGTCAAAACTGTAGCAATTTTCACTTAGACCACCTTTAGCAAAGCAATATTCACATCCAGTTTTTTCAACTTCTCACATTCTCACCATCAGCAGTGCCCTGCAGCATCAAGGTTCACAGGATAGGTCCACTTGACAGGAAAGAATTTTCTCTTGTATTTGAATTGGTTTGGTGTTTAATTTCATTAGTATTCCCTTCTTACCACCTCCATTCTTGCCTCCAGCTTGCGCCTTGAGACAGGAAAGGACAAATGACCCTTCTGCTTTCTCTAAGGTCTTGACAGCCCAGAAGGGAGCTATCCCTAGAGTTCTCTCTCCAGCTGCCCTGAATCAGGGGCTCAGCAGTAGCTCCACAACCACTTCTGAGAGCAGTACTGCAAAAATGGGATCTTCCAAGAGGGCAGAGCCAACACTTGAAGGCTAGAAACTGAGTCAGCCATCCTAAGCTATCTGGTTCCTATTCCTGAACTGGGACTTTCAGGTAAATAACTCCAATCATTGCAATTTCTTCTCCTAGGAGAATGTTACCTAGACTTTTATTGTTTTTATTGACCAACCTTGTTTTCCTGTAGCCCTGCAGCTCTGCAATATTCTCTCTGAAATAAGGGGACTCATAATTCACAGTGGTTATTTGACAGCCTTTGTGTGGTCAGGGAAAGGGAAAACAATGCTGGGGAGGCACATTTTCCCTGTTCCACTTGCTGTGATCCCAGTATGTTTTGTCTCTTCTGCCCAAGCTAATGGGGTCATGCAGTAGGCACAGACTGAAAATGTCCTGTGGTTGTAATGTTCAGCTCTTCAGAATGTTTGCTGAGCCTGACTCACAAACAAGTTTAACTATGAAGCCAGGGTGAATATTTTGGCAGTGCAATATTTTTAGAATAATAAATAGACCAGTAATTTATTTAAAAGATGCTCTCATTTCATAAATATTTCCATAAAAGCTTGATGAAGCTTAATTATATGGCAATCTTTCACCCCATTGTGGAGGAGCAGAATTAAAACTAGCTTCACTTTCCCTACTCAGCAGCTCTGTGGTTTCTGATCATACCTCTAATTGTTCAGAAGCTCTGCTTTAAATTATTTTTAAATGATTCAGGAATCATATTTATATGGAGCAATTGTTCCACTGATCTTCACAAAAAGCCATGATGGGAAAACCATCACTCTTTTTATAAAGGACAGTTCTTAAATCTGTTGTATTTCTTCCTTTCACCAAGTGTGCATCCTCTCTAATACAGCTTTGGGCCATTTTTAATTTTTCTCCATAGAAAACCATGCTAATTACAGCTTGATTAGATAAGTAGTTAGTGAACCAGCAAGTTGCCTGCATAGCCTAGCAAAGCTGTTAGAAAAGGTTTCAGCAACTGAAGCTCCCGGGAATATACAGCTTAAACTTCTCAGAATGAGAGCAGGCATCCAATCAATATTTAAGCCTATTTCACAACCTTTTCTCCCTGTGATTTTTAACTTGCTGCTTAGCTAACCAAAAGCCTGTGATATGACACTTTCTATTTCAGTATCTCTTTTTTTTTTTTTGCAAAGATTGAGAGGGGAATTCTTAATACTGAAAATCATTAGAAGTAGTCCACCTCACAATTTCTTTGTTAGACTACGAACAGAATTATAGATGGATTCAGGAATATGGAGTCTGAATACTTCTTATTGACAAGAGGTCAGACTCCACTCTAAGGTATACCAATGCAAATCAGAAGACTTTTTTTCCCCAAATTCAGTGTAGTTACTTTAGTTTTAGCTGGTATAACTTTTAAGATTATTTTTGAAGGAAGGTCTTACAAAGAAAGAAATGATACATACATAAATTGCTATTCTTATCAATTTGTAGTTTTGTTTTTCACTAAATAATCCTTTGCTGGTAAAGTTTAGGATCTCAAACAGACATTTGTTAGCTTTAAAAAGGGAAAATGTAAAATACAGTGAAGACTCCCTACAATTTTCTTTATTCTCAAGCCGAGTTACTACCAGCATGACCCTGAAAGTAGTATTACTTCCTGAATACACAGCCTTTTCTTTCATGGCAGGTTTATTGTTTTGTTGAGGAATTGCTTGAGAGGTATTTCATTGTATACAGTGAAGGTGTAATTGGGCTACAGCAGAGTATTCCTTTAATATGTTAGGAAATAATTTCATGTCACCTTTTTGTACACAGGGATTTCATTCTGTTAAACTGATTGATTACTTCATCAGGATTCATTTGCTGGCATTTGTAAAGCAGTGTTTCATTGAAGGGAGAAGTATAAAACTTCAATCCTTTGCCTAGAGGGCAGGATCTGTGTGAGAGAAGATGACAGCAAAGCAGTGTATGCTGCACGGGGAGGTCTGCAGGGCATTCGGACCAGGACGTTGTCCAGTCTCTCCTTCCATCCAAGACAGACACAATTAAACCCACCATTTGCCTTCCCTGTCAGACATTTATGTAAATTGTTCTTAACAGTCCTGGTCATCTCTTGTGGCCTGAATCTGCAGATACACAAACTTCTCTCTATGCCTCTTTCCACTGCCATTGGGGAAGCCCAAAGAGGCAAAGATGTACTTTTGCAAATTGCACCCCATCATGATTGAGCAGTGCCTCACCGTCCATGAAAAAGAAATTCTCCCTAAGTTCTGAAAAATATTTATCATTGGTTTCTCAAAAGCATCTGCTGCTGTTCTGACAATCATCTAAATTGGATTGTACTGAGGAAAAGCTGACCTTCTCCTTTCTCCAGTGAGGACTTCTACTGGAATTCGATAAATAAAATCAGTCAAAACCCCTTTAAATTTCCTCTTAGAATATTTCCCTTGACAGAAGCCAAAGTGAGGAATATTAAGCTAAATTCTCTCTTGACATAAATCCATTGAACCTAAATTAATCTACCTCTTTGAACAACCTGATTGTGGCATCAGGTGAAGTATCCTTTTAGCACAGCATCCAGGACCTAAACTAAGTTACACCAGCAGAGAATTTGTTTTGCTATTGCTGCAGTCAGAGAACTCTGATTTTAGTATCACACTAAGAAATGTTCCTTGCAATACTTCATGATGAGATTTCAGCAATAAAACTTACTTGTGTTTCCTTACAATTTTAATTTACAAAATTGATCCACACAGAAAACAAGAAGATCTTTCAGAACCAACAAGGATGTTCCTGTGAAGTTTTGAAGAAAATCTATTAAGCTATGTTTGAATCTCACTTCATTAAACATTTAGGCTGACTTGCTGTCTTGATACTTTTATAATGGCTTTTGTGTCTTGCTGAAAAACTTGTTGCACTGTTGCTCTCAGTCAGAATTTCCAGAGAGCTACAATGTTTTAGAAAGCACAGTGCTAGTTATGTGTGAAGAAGCAGTCATAAATGAAAATACTGAAGTAATTATATTTGCTTGCATATTTTTGCCTAATGTTATTTTGAAAAGCCCAAAGCATGGCCTGGAATAGTGAGGGTTCCCAGCCATCATCAAATCCAAATTCCCTTGGATGAAGCAGGACAGATCTTGCCTCTGTATTGTCTGTCCCGTCTCTATATTTCTCTGTGTAAGGTCATCATATTGAGGTGCAGTTTTCATGCACATTAGTCACCCTGAGCAGTCTGCACAAAGTTGATCCTGACCTGCACCATGCCATCCCTTGCCAGCAGGCTTCACTGCTAATCTACCATGAAGGATGCTTCATTTGCCACCAGGTGGGTTGCACAGAGGGGCTGTGTTGTCCCACTTTTCTTGCTGCTGTCCAGAAAATTGCAATCATGCTTTAAAATGGACAAGTGGAAAAAGGCAGCCTCGCATGCCGTGCACACATTCTGCCTCATTTAGCACCTACATACAAAAAAAAAAAAAGAAAAAAGAAAAAAGAAGTTAATAGAGCTGCCAAACCAATTACAGTAGATTAAATTAGATTGGTGAGCCAAAAAATTAAGACATAATGGCAGACAGGTCTAGGAATGCTGTGGCAAAAGGGAGTATGGGATACCCAGCTTTAGAAAAAAATTACTCAGTAAGCTACCACTGTAATAAAAATATTTTTAAAATGTCAAATGGAACTCAAACATTTTAGACATATGGTGCATTAGCCAAAATTTTAAACATTTGCCTTGAGCTCCATAAATGTAAAACTGATGGAATGTGTTTAGCAGGCAATACAGATTATCTTCATCTGCATTAAATTGCACATGTTCATTGTAATGCAGGCCAGTTGTAAACGCAATACAGACCACATCTCTCTAATCTCATCTAATGATGACATCTATGCTTTTCTCTTACTTTGAAAAGTGTTGGTCATTTCTATCTTGGGGTAATGTTTCTGTTGACTGAAAATATGAATACTGAACATTAGTGATCAACTGTCCCCCAACACCCAAACCATCAATGCTTTGATTACTCTAATTAGAGTACTGGACTGGATGTCAGAAAGAATGTTCACTACACTTATTATCAATAATCTTGAAAATCACTGCTATTCTCTAGGTTTATGTCCTGCACTAGACTGCAGAGATAAAGCAGAAGAAGCCCCCTCTGTCAATCCCTATGTGGTTTATACAGATGAATTGGGAGTTGTAGGGCTCTTGGGCGCTTCTGACAATGGCTGTAGAAAACCTGCACGCAGTGGGTGTTCTCAGATAAGATAGCCAGCCCTCTCAGAATGTGTAACACCTCCAGGGGGTTCAGAAATATCCTCCAATTGTCTGAATAAGAAACAATGAGAGAGAAAACCAAGATCCCTATTGTTATGAATACATTTGTGAAGAAAAGAGTCAACCTTTTCTGTAGTACAAGAGTTAAAATCTTTGTAAAAACTGTATTATTTAAAAAGTGCCAACCCAGTAAATTTTCTGGTCTTTGAAAGTAGATGGCTTGATAATCCTTACTTTAATTGACCATGAAAGTTTCTGAGCAAAGCAACTGGGGACTTTACAAACTGTATGCTGGAGATGATATTATGGGCAAGTATAGGATTCCTATAATAGGATGCATCCTATTATAGAAACTTTCAGCGAGGCACATAGGCCTACTAGGTGGAAAAGGGCAGGGGCTGGTAAGTCAAAGGGGGAAAATTGTGACTGCTCTGATACCAGTTTAAAGGGAGAGAACTGGCTGCAGAGAGGGGGGTGGGTCGGAGTTCACCATGGCTGAACAGTGGCTGCAGTGTATCAAAATCATCTGGGTGGTGCAGTAATAGTTGAGGAAGGCCACCGAGAAAAGCATGGTAATAATGGATGGTCTGGGTCAGAAATATTGTACGTCTTGTTTTAAAATCAGGCAGCATCAGAAAGCTGGTGACACTGTATGGTAGTGATGGATTAACCCTCTGTTTGACTGGTGACTGAATACAATTTTTCCTCAATCTGTTTGCCCAGGAACAAGAAGTAGAAATCTTTTCACATTGGCATAGCTATGCTGGGGGTGCAAGTTCTGAGGAGGCACAGCAGAGCCCCAGATGGAGCTGTTGGGGGGTCTGGGACCCTTTGTGCCTCTTCCAGCACAGCTATCCTCCTCCTCCTCCTCTTTCTCATCATCCTCCTCGTTCTCTCTGCTCTCCTCTAGAGTTTAAATACATATGATTTTCTCTATTGTCAGGACTGCCAGAGGGAAGTTTTAGATTTTGTTGCCAGTTTATCTTCTGGGCTTGCTAGGAAAGATCAGAGGAGGAGCTTTTCCTTCCCATTTATCTCACACCATAACTTTCAACACCACATGGGGGATCTGCCTGCTCCAAAGAGCATATGCAGGTACACTGTTCTGGCACACACACATGAGATGGCTTGATTCGACATGACTTCCAAAGCAGCGGAGAATGCAGCACGCTCCAGACAAGTTATCCATGGCTGGCAGGGCCGGCTGCTCCGCCTGCCCGGGGCAGGGGCACAGCCTGGAGCCAGCAGGCACAGCCTGGAGTCAACAGGCACAGCCCGGAGTCAACAGGCACAGCCTGGAGCCCCTGCGGCTGCCAGTGCCAGTCGGGTCACAGCCAGGCTTCTCCCCAGGGCACTTGGAGAGACACCTCCCTCCAGACACCCGCTGTTATAAATGTATATTATAAAATTGGCTTTTCGCAAGATGTGTGCTATATGATTAATAACGTTGTGGTAAGGATGTAGGATATAAGTTTTTTATTTCTGCTATTAGTGCTAATAATTGGTCTAAGTATGCTTTAACCTGTCTGGTCGGGATAACATCCAGTGCACATGTAAAGAAGACTCTGCTATTGATATACCAACTATCAGCATCTACTGTCTAAAGTATGGACCAAGGCCCAAGCTGGAGGTGATAATGAAAACACAGCCACAAAACACACATGCTCTGAAAAGGCAGACCCAAGGAGGGACCATGCAAAACAGTTCCTGGAATATGGAAACCAGTTTATGGAAGAATATGAATCTGCACAAACTGATGCAATAGAAAGGGTATTTAAAGAATGTCTCTGATATAGCAAAGTGTGAACTTAGCTGAATGCCAAGTCACCTGACCAACTGTACTTCGCTTTTTTTATCTCCTAATTGTCTTAATTTTTTATTAAATCTATCTCTTAAAATTTACTGAGAAAGTGAAGCTCGTTTTTCACACCCAGGCAGGGGATGGGAGGGCTGCAGCGGGAGGCGACGGCTGGGCCCAGCGAGCTCCTGGCTGCCGGGGATGTGGCTCGTTCCAGCTGACAGAACCGTGCCCAAAGCAATCACTCACCGGCCTGGAGCACAGGAGCACCATATGTAACAGGCGGGTTTGGCCTCTGGTTCGTTCAGCAGGTTTCTGTCTCACACTACGAGGTGTTCAACAGTATCAAACCCGACATTTTTCTATGTTTGTATGTAGTTCAGACAAGGACGACCCAAAAAGTAAGTGCAAAAGCAAGCTGACAGTTACTGGCTCAGGTTACCTTTAAGAGAGCTGGAGGGAAAGGAGAGGGATATGGGTGGTGGAGGGAAATGGGAATCTCCAGACTCAGTTTGTCAGGTTAAACTGTTGTCTTCCTCTCTAAGTCAAGTACCCCCAGGAGCTGAGCCTGGGCTTGCTTCTTCAGGTGAGCCCTGTAAGTCGTGACAACTCTGGACACATAAGACACATCTAGCAACACACTGAGAGGGGGTGGCCAGCTGGGGAAAGTCACTAGCAGTGGTCATATGCAATACTAAAGGGCAGCTCATACTCTTATGAGCTTTTTCTTCAGTCTTTTCTCCCCTACTTCTCCTTCTCATGTAATTTTTCAGGCATTTGGACCAAAGCAGACATGGAAAATGCCCAAACAACATGCAAGAGCTTTGACTGTGCAGGAAGAGGCTACTACCCAGAAGAACTTAGTAGCCCTGCTTACCATGATTTTAAATTTAATTTTTTACCATGATATTAAATTGCCAGTTTGGATTTCTTCTGTCTTTAATCACTAATTTGTATCCTGAGATTGCAAAGCAGATGCAAAGGGGCATAAACATTGCTTGCTGATAAGGGCATGGCACAAGACTAGTGGCACAAAAGGGCAATAAACTCCTCAGTTTATGTGGCAGTTGAACCTCCTGCACAGATAGCTATTTATTTACCTCTTGACCATAAATCTCTCGAGTGAATTTCAGAATCTCTCTGACACAGGAATAAGATGCCTAAGGCATAGTACTATCTTAATATGGAGCTTCTGCAAGAAGTATTTCTGTGTGAATTGGACTTGTTACTCCAGATGATTATAGTTTCTTTTCCAAGGAGCACAACTGCACTAGAGAAACTCATATAATTTAGAAAGAGACCACTAGAAGCCAATTCTGCGAAAGGAATGAGTTTCATGTGACAATACTAAATTTGGGTGTGACAGATATACTGAAGGAAAACTGCTTTAAAATAACACATGTGCCTCAGAATGGATGTGGCTATCTGCCCATCCTTTCCTGCTTGCACTAACTTACCCAGATGTATGTCTGCCTCTTTGCTTGGAAAATACTTTCTAACTCCCCTGCCTTTACGACCAACTGGCCCAAGTCCAGAGTCTCGGTAGTTTCATATTTCTGTCTGCATGCCTCAGTGTTCACAGCAAAAGTAATCATGGCAACTAGTGTCGGGTAAGTACCTCGGTGTCTGGATGGATGGATGGATGGATGGATGGATGGATGGATGGAAGAGCAGTGCTGGAAATCAGTTTCTCTGTGTTAAGACTAAAATCCGTAAGAAGGGGGGGGGGGTCAAATCATCTTTACTTCTTACTATGAGACTATGGTAATGGACATTATGTCTTATACATAAGAGAGGAGGTGGGGGCTGATTTTAACCCTTTTCTGGTCAAGTTGTGTGCAGAGCAGCTGGTATGTGATATTGGGTAACAGGGCAGATGGCACTTACTATACCTAATGGCTGCTGTCCAACAAACACATTTTTCCATTAAATATGGAAGAGCAGCAACTTTTTTGTGAACATGGACCTTGTTTTAATGGTGTTTTTATTGCCTCACAGCTGTGGGGCCAATGACATCTCAGGTGGTTCCTTGGCCTTACCCTTGAGATACCGCAGAAGTTGAAGCAAGCCCATGATGCAGAACACCACTTGCTGTGGCTGCTGTTACACTTGCAGCATGAACAGAACATGTACTGCTTGCCCAGGAGCTTGTAGACTGATCTCAAAAGCTGAAATGGCAGTACCAGGGAGATGGCTTTTCTTCTTGAAACACAGCTCCCATTTTTTAATAATATTTAATCAGAAACATAGGGGTTTAGGGTTATTCACATGTTGACTGACATAAGCAGCTCCCAGGACAAGAGTAAATTTATTAATGGATTTCTCTAATCAAACATGAGGAAATCTGTGGCCTTCACTAGGCTCTGGGGTTGTTGTGGATGCATACCATTTTTATTTATTTCTGTTCAGATTTTAAAGTGTGCAGTGGTACAGTGACAGCTCTGGCTCGTTATATAATAGTCCATCTTCAAACAGATTCACCTTCCAACTTATCAGAACTCCTTGATCCTATTTCTTCTTTAAAAATAGAGAACATTTTTGGAGGGTAACAAATTAGGAAATATATGTTTTACTGCTATCTTTAGTGTGAAGCTAGCCTATGATGGTAAAACAGCTAGATTAGGCCAAAATGTGAAAATTGAAATAAACAAGATAAACAAGAAATATCTTATTTATCTTAATAAATAAGATAAACAAGAACCCAGATCAGAGAAAGATGAGGTCTAGCAGTGATCGCTTTGAAAATATTGGTCTTACATCCATGAAGGTAAAGGTGTCTCTGTTCTCACAACAAAAAAGCCAAGATAAAAGGGCCTGCATGTATTTACAGGGATGGTGCTGAATTTCTGCACCAAAAAAAAAAAAAAAAAAAAAAAAAAAACCAAAAAAAACACCAAAAACATCTGCTTACTTGTTATGCTAGAAATGACACTATGGCAAGAAAAACTAGGATTGGAATGGTACTGCTATAGTAAAAAGTCCAGTTTATAAAGAACACACTATACCTGTAAAAGTGATACTTCTCTTCATAAAAGAAATGCTTATTAGAGAAGCCCCCTCTTCAGAAGGTGTGGGGATTTTGAGGCACTCTGACTGTATAAGAAAAATAATTTATTGAGATACATCACAGTATCTTATTTATATCATAGTACATTACTGTATTTCTTTCTTGGGCCTTTGGAGCTTTTGACACGTCAGCCTTGATATGCATAAGTTTACTGCTTCTTTTGTTATGTCAGTGGTCATGAATCGCTAACTCCTTTGAAGTAGGATTTTTAGAAGAGTGAGTAGAAAAAAGTGTTCTCAGTAAACATCTATTAGGATCGTGAGACACAAGAAAGGAAACTTTGCTGTCACAGTAGCCTTCTTTGTTCAGCGTAATCTAACTAGTCATCTCCTGTACTTGGAGCTATCTTGTCAGCTAGGTATTGTTTCTCTTCTGCTGAGCAAAATCAGACTGACTTTTGTGTTACTAATTCCCTGAAGAAACCAGAACTGTTACACTTCTGAACCATTTTTCAAAGTATTACCATCTTATATCACATTCTGTGCCAAATTGGGGATTTCCATTTCTTATCTGGCTTCTCAGAGTACAGCCCCCGCATCCCCTTTATACCTCCCTGCACATGATGTGGACACCATAAAGATTTTCTCTCCATGCACAACATATAAAACAAAGGGAGTTTTTTTCCTCAGTGGCCTGTCCCCTGCTCCCAACCAGCATTTGCCTGGAGGAAAGCCAGCTGTGTCTGAAATCACTGAGAGAACAGTGCTACCAGAAGACTGCCAAATAATGCAAGAGAGAGCTGAAAGAGATGCTCTGAGATAATATTTCAAGTCAGCTCAAGTTTTCAGCTCCATTTTCTTTTGGATCAGCCTGCAAACCAGGAAAAGTTCAGTCAGATTTCAGGACATAGAACAATATTTCTGAGGCTTTTTTCCTCCCTACCTTGTTTTACTGTAGTCTTCAGGTGGCCCTTTTTGACTGGTCAAGATAGGACCTAGAGGTCAGCACTGAGTGCTCTGCAGGTTGTTTCAGAAGTGGGGCAGATTTACCAGTCCTTTATGGTAAAACTGTTAACGCGCTTCATAAGCAAACTGTGCCAGTGTGTGAACTATTAACCTCAATCCGTTTGACATTCTCCCTTCCATGTTTTAATTATATTTACTAGCTTTCAAGGAGGTTCTTGGCCTTTCTCTTTTTATCCTGGGTTTTCCTCAGTGGACCCCAGCTTTACTTCACCTTCTCCTGTATGCATTTAACGTGTGCAATTTACCTTTCTTGTGGCCACAAGGTTTGGCTTGTATGAAATTAAATATAGGAATATAAGCCTATTTATATATTCCTATTTCCAGGGCATTTATTTACAAGAGATTTTCTGAACCCTTTACATGAAATCACTATAAGTCAGATAAAAAAAGGGAAAAAAGTCTAATTGATGCTGAAGGCTGTCCAATAGAAAAGCTCTTTCACAGTTGGCAACTTGACATTGATTCTCCCTTGGTTTCTGGAGCCTGTTTTGTGCAGCATGGCTTCAATTTGATGGTTGCTGTAGTCCCAAGTAGAGCCATGTATACTGTATGTTGGTGTATATTATACATTTTTTCACATAAATGCTGGGCTCAATATAAAAGAAATCTGGTTTAGACTGTAGAAAAGTAGCTCACAGCACAGTTTTGAAAAGAAAAGATCAGCAGCTCCATGGAGTTGATGGTCTTTGTCAGCAGGCAGTGATTCACAGCTACTAGAGCAGCTCTCTTCTGTCAGTGCAGAGGAAAAAGTCCCACCCATACCAGTGTGGCAGGCCTCAGCTGTCATTCTAGTTCTCAGAGACCAAAATCCAAAGCAGCTCAATCCAACTTAAGTGATTCTGTGGCAGTAACAGAGTGCAGTTAGTTGTGCCCCTGCAGGTGCTTTTGGTACCTCTTGCTCTGTAACTGACGCTGTGAAAGTGATGGGTCCCTGGAAACTCAGAGCCCCATATGGCAGCTTCATGTGGTTGTCCTGGGTACTCAAAAGCATCACAAATAATAGTATATGGCTTTTTCCCCATAATTATCTCTTTCATAGAACCCAAACCAGACCATGCCTGGATTCCCACAAAACATTTTTCCTGGCCTTTCTGTAACTACAGGGTGTCTACTGTCTGTCATTACTGAAAAGTCCAGACACCTCTGAGTCCATTACATAATGTCACTAAAGTAGGGAAGCAGAGTGAACACCATTTCAGGGGGAAAGATTAAAGTCCAGCATGAAGAAAACTGAAAAAAGAGGGCACAAACTAATTTCCAACCAAATGCTCAACTTAATTTCTTACTCTGATGATGATCTTTTGTTGGTGATTAATGAAAGATGCTGAAATGATCAATAGCTGGATAAAATAACAAATGGTCAGACCAAAGGCTTATGCAGTTTGGTACTCTTGTGTGTGTATGGAAGAGTGAAAATGTTTGTATATTGAGGGCTAAGAACAAGATAAACATATGTGATACTGGGAGCAGCTTTCAATCATTTTCAGCTCAGAGGCCTTCTGTACCAGAAATGATTATTACTTCCTTTCCCATTAATGTGTTGGATTTTCTGTGAAACCATGCAACAAAATTTCATGCGCAAACCCCTTGGGCAAAGAACAATCCCTTATCGGCAGATCTCCTTTACTCACCTCTTTGGCAGCTCCTTCAAAGGCCTATCATAGATTTCGAAGGCAGGATTTATCCTTATAATAGCTGCACTGACTTCCAAAAATACATCATATGTATCCAGGCATCCCCTGTTCCTATTTTTACTACAATTCCTAATTTGTCTCTTTGTTGTGTCAGTTTTAGACATCAATATCTCCCTTGATCTCCTGTACAGAAAGGGACATTGCAGTTTTTCAGTTCCAAAGTTGTTTTAAGGGAGAAGCTAAGGTTTCACAGCAGACTATTCAAGAAATTCAGATTTTTAATTTGCAAAGGTTCATTTTGATACTATTTGAATGCCTTGCACTGATGCCTTAAGTCCTTAAGTGAATGTGATTAGTATCTATCATGTGATGGTTACTCTTCACCCCTGCACTGGAGTGAACTGTGTTCCCTGGAATGCTTTATTTTGGCACAGCTTTATCAGTTTTGGTTTTTTTAAGCTTTGTTGTCTTGGGAAAATGCACATTATTCTATATTTATTTTAGAGAAAGCAAGGTTAGAGAGGCAAAATAAATATTCTGTATTTATTTTAGAGAGACAAGGTTAGGTTGAGGGAGCTCATTCCACAGTTGCAGGCTGACCAGTTCTGCTTCCATAGATAAGCTTTGCCCTAGTTTTAGAAAGGTTCAGTTGCAGCAGAAGAGCAAAGTTACTGGGTGCAGGTTTTATTGAGGGCTTTAAGCAGTATTTAAGATACTTTGGCCTCAAGATGAGTATTATTTGAATGACTGATCACATTGTGAACTCCATTTTTGTTGTGTTTGAAAAGACGACATAAGATCTGAAGGAAAAATCTGATTTCTCATAGTCAGCTCTACTATGTGAAGTGCTATGTGAATCTCTGGTGAACAACCTGAATGCCCTACACAAGATATATCACAGTAGTGATAAAGGAGTAAACAGCTGAAGTCAGTCACAGATAGGCATGAAACACATTCCAGCCAACTGAAAAATCCATGTGGAAGTCCTCATGCAACAAGTTAGTATTGACAGGGAATGACTACTCCACCAGCAAAGACCAAGAGGACAATCCCAGGGGAGGTAGGTGTGGGTTCCAAGCTTCTTAGTCCTGTGACACACCAGATTCTCTCCTAACACGGACTCTGCCTGTGGTTTCAAGTTCACAGAACATGGATAGGCTGAGAAATTAATGCTGAGAAGAAGTTCAGCAGAGGAAGCTTTCTCATTACTATTAATCTGTTTTCTGGTGTGTCATGGGATGCCGGAACAACTGCATTCCTGATGTTAAGGAACTGACTTTATGTTCATGCTAGCACTCTCTGGGATGCTCTGAGCAGCCACCAAAGGGCTGTTTCAAAATAGCATAATGTCTTTTTGTATTGAAGAGGTTGAGACTGATGGTTTCTAGCCCTGCTAGTCCAGGTACCTCTGCTGTGGTCATTTAAAATGCTCTCAGGCTGAAGCTGAGCAATACAAAGCAATAAAACCCAACAAAGTACTCACTAGGAATTTGGTATGAAGTAGGGCATCTCAGCTTGCTGGTGCATTCATAGATTTTTTCAGGCATGAATCCAGTGTTAAACTCAGACTCTTAATTTCCTTTAGGCTATGATTTCATGTGTCTCAGTTTATTCATAGTTACCCAAAAAGTTTAAAAGTCTCATACAATCCAGAAACTTCCTAATGGCCCAGACAGCTCCATAAAGCAAGGAAGCACTGGTAAAGTAATAGCAATCATAATAGCTGCAGATTACTTCTAGAGATTTATGCCCTCCCTTCAGAGCATGGAGACAGGCAGAGGTGGCTGGGTCACCCCTGCTGTGGGATGCACCCAGGGGCAGCCCACATCAGGCCCTTTTGCAACCTGCAGAGTTCTTCCTAGGTGTTGCTCTTTACTCCCACCTGAGCCAGGGGCTGTGCAGTTTAATATGAGATGTAGGAGATAAACCAGGTTTTAGTTCCTTCCAGTCACTGGAACAGTGCAGCCACTATTGTGCTACTGACAGGGTTCCCCCAGGCTCCTTGGCCTGGTTACAGCTTGGGTAGCTGCAATCTGCCTACCTTCAGTCTCCCCAGAGCTCCTGTTGGCAGCATTATTCTTTTTCCACTTCTTGTCCTAATTTAGTTGGGTTATCTTGCTGTGCACTGTTAAATGCACCGCAATCCATATCACAGGTGGCTACATGTCAGGTTTGGGTGAAGCAATCTCTCATTAGGGGAGCCTTGTCTTCCAAGCTTTGCTCCTGTGAATAATACAGTGGTGCGTAATGAGGCTTCCAGAGGTCCAGTGGTACTACTGGGTAATGCACTCAGAAGAATAATATCACTCAAGTGGCCTAGAGTTTTATGCACAACTACACAAAATCCTTGCAGGAAATGTGAAGTCTTTGTTTAAATTTGCTGTTTCAAACCAATTAGAAAATAAACATAACATTGGGGGAAAAAAAGTGAGAAAGCTGAAGGGATTTATCTTGCTTGCTCTGAAGCCATTAAAAGCTTGAGGCTTTGAATATTCCTGTATACTGAACAATGATATCCACAGCCTTTCAGCTCAATTTTGGTTCAGTGGAAGCCAGAATTAAAAATGCAGCCCACTGGGTGTGTGTGTAAATGAATTAAAGCCAGTAGAGCAAAGATTCCACTGTTTTTAGGAGTTTTGCACAGATCTACAATTTATAAAGATGCTGATAAAGAACTTGGAAAAAATACTTTTTAAACAAAGGCAAAATATTCGTATGTCTCTTTTACTAGTAGACATCCACTTTTCTTCCCTCCTCAGGTCTCTGGGCGAAGCAGCTCATTAATGTTCCAAGGGTGAGAGGTGCCCATCTGAAGGCAAGTCAAAAAAGGTGAATTATCCCTGGGGCTGCTTTTTGCTCTGCCCTGACTGGGGAGCAGGCTTTCATTCATCAATTGACAGAATGGAGTGCAGGCACCCTGTCTAAGTAAATAATGGGAAGGGCATCTAAATTTCCTGCATGTGATGTAAAATATAACCTTGATCTTTCATTCTTGAGCAACAAGGCACAGCTGCTGAGTTTCATCCAAAAGGAACTTTATACAATACATATGCACATATTTAAAAATTGCACAACTTTTAGGTAAGTTATACATGCATTTGTTTTCAGATGCAGTCAACATCTACACTGGCAAGAGATTTTTAGGTTTTGATATATGGCTCTGATGGCCACCTTTGTAGGGAGAAATGCATCCTTAAACACTGCACTGTCAAAGTAATATCCACAAATCGTTCAGCGCCCATCCTGGCAGATAGTAAATATTTTATACCTCACTGAAAAATAATATTTCTTCTTCTCAAGTATCGCTCATGTGTTCCCTTTGGGCAACTCTCAGAATAGCCTTATGGGATTAATAAAAACTAATAGTTCTCTTTATGCTTTTAAAGCTTTCGTCACATGGGCTCTCCAAAGCACTTCCATGGCAGCAATCCTAGTCACTTACTTTGAAAAACAAATATGCACTAAGGAGAGCATAGGCAAAGTAAAACTTCTTTCCTCTGTTCCAGCATGAAGATGTCACTTATGCTGTGTGCAGGACTGCCACTAGCACGGATGGTCTCTCTGCAGGGGTGGCATGGAGGAACAGCCCTGCACTAGGAAGATGTTTCAAAGCACTGTACAAAGAGAATGAATGGTGTGCCTGGGGCCGGCTGCTAGGCTCAGAGGAAAGGCTATGAATAAAAGTGTCATATATCCTTCTGGTTTTTAATCCACAATATTTTTATTTCCCACAAACTGATCCATCTTTTTACTGCCGTATTTGCAGCTGGATTGAAATTATTTGGTTTAATGATAATTTTTGCTTTAGGAACAGATGTGTCTTACATTATTTCAGACAAGACTGACACTGAGCAGGATTGTGGGAGGAGCATTCTGGCTAGCCCACAGGCACCTCTGCCTTCTGTACTTTCAGGTTGCAGGCTGTTGATGATGCTGGCCCAAGCTTCATTTGCCATGGTTATGGCTGTGAGAAGCAACAGTGTGTCATTATGTCCCTGGAAGCTGGACATTATAAAGGGAAGAATGGAAATAATAATAGTAATAATAATAATAATAATAATAATAATGCTTCCAGAACACTCTGACAACAGTGTAACATTCTGCCCTTGAGCTATTCTTCCAAACAAAATTTCCAGTATGTATTCTTCCCTTTCAAATGTCTAATGGAGTGTTGAGCCAGCAAGACAGCTGGGAAGTTCGAGTTTCTGCCTGCACAATGGCAGCAGTGTCTGTGCTGTCAAAATTAACTCTCCATTTTTTCCTGCTCATGCTGAAAAAGATCTTTCTAATATTTGAAAAATATACTGTGTGCTCAGAGATCTTATGTTCCTTTGGCAGTTTAGTTAAAGCAAAGCTGATTAAAAAATTCAATTCTAGTGTCATTCAAATAACCAGTGACACCTCAAACACTGGTATTATGAAGGTCTATTTTAAATACATGATTTCCTGGTGTGTGGAAGGGTAAGAACAGCAGATCACTGCTTGGCTAATGAGGTGATGGGCACTGTATAAAACCTGAAAAGAAGCATCAGCCCAGCTCTGTAGATATTTCCAGACTAGATTGACACAATACCTGCTGATACTGGCACTTGTCCAGTAAATCCACCTCTGGAATGCAGTTATCCAAGAAATTTCTTCATTTTCTGTAGGGTTTTGCAGCTGAAATCGAGAACAGGATCTTGCCCATTTTTATTACACCCCTAATGTCTGTTGAATGGTGGATTTTATGATTTATTTTCCAGCCAATGCGCAGAACTGCATCAAAACATCAGACATGTGAATTGGTACTTTTTGACCTGAGCTGCTAGACAAAGAAGGTTTATACAGATCTGTAATATCCATTTTGACCTCTCTGCCTTTGATGGTAATAGCACATGTTCAGCATGAGCTCAGTTTTTAATATGTAAGTGACCCCCTTGGGGATCTGTTCTAAAGAAACTTGGGCTTCTCAATGATGGAAAGAAATGTTTTTCTCTTTAAGGGAGAAAGGGAAACAGGTTAGAAGGAGTAGTCTGCTCCTTGGATATGGAAGGCACATGTAAATACAAGATGCCATTTATCATCATTTGATATATAGCAAAATACAGTAATTTCACTTAGCAGCAGGTTTTAAGAAGATTAAACATGCTAGGAAAATTGTTTTAGAATAACAGTGTAACAGGATATTGTAAATTATTTTGCAGTAGGCTGTCATGCTATGTCACCATAATTCTTCAATATTTAATTAAAATCCACACCAAATTAATATTCAGGTCCTGTCAAGAAAACTAATTGAATACAGGAACCAGCTGCTGGAGAAGTTGGGATGTCAGCTTCAGATGGTAATGTGAATGGTTCACACTGGCTGATGGGTACATGTTTAAAACACTCATCATAGAATCATAGAATTACAAAAACATGGATACAATGGTTTGGGTTGGGAGGGACATTAAAATCATCTAGTTACAATCCCCTTGCCATAAGCAGGAACACCCTCCACTAGGCCAGGTTACTCAAAGCTCCATCCAGCTTGGCTTGTACGCTTAAAGGGATGGGGTATCCACAAATTCTCTGGGCAACCTGTGCCAGTACCCCATAGTGAAGATCACCATGGACTTATGGACAAGACTGGTTTTGTTTATTACAAAGTCTTAGCATTTAAGGAAGAAAGATTTATCTTTAATGATAAAATATAGTCAAAATATGATAAAATATGAACTAAATCTTATTTAGTTTAGAGTTTGGAGGTTTTTTTAAAGCAATTCTCAGATGATGCTCTGTGATAGAAAGTTCTCTTCTGGAAAAGTTGACAGCCACTAGTGTCCATGGTTTTAGGCACCTGTGCTTCTGCATACCCAATAGACCTTCAGTTTCTTCCTCCATCTCTGAGATTAAACTCTTTCAAGGTAAGAATGGATGCTTCAGATCTTTATTCCCCTTTTTAGCATTGTAATCCTTGCACTGGTCTGAGCCACCACTCGATCAGGCTACATAATTATGCTGGAGTGACTGTGGGAACTGTAGTACCCATTGGAATGGGGCAGCCAAACTGACCAGGTTTCATGCTAAATAATGAAAGCCCTGACATTAAATACATCACAATGAATCACAGTCCAATTCAAGGTGATATTTTATAGCTCTGCAGTCTCAGAGCTGTGTATGTTTTGTTAAAAATAAGTTTTAAATTACCAGGGCTCTCTACAGCTCATGTATACATTCACAAGTACAGAGTATTGCAAGGTATCTGTATTTCAGTGTTAATCAGAACCTGGAGCACTGTTTGTAAATTGGTCAGAAATAGGGGAAAAATAACCTATGAAAACTGGCATAAATTGGATTTATAAATATTGTGTTAGTATGGCCTACGTAATTCTTCTACTCTTGCAGTACTATACAATATCCACAATACTCTTTTCTAGTAAATTGTTGTGATTTTTTTCCATCATTGATTTATATTGAAGTGGTGAACTCCAACACTTTTGCTGCTATCTAGCAATTAAGATGAAAGCACTGTCCTTTCTGAGAATGTCATTCATTCATGTAGTACAGAGACCTGACACAGTTTTGCTCTTTTACCCAGCAGTTGTTTGCAAAACAATAGAAAGAAACTCTATTTCACTGCCTTAAAAATAAAGAGAAAACAAAACAAAACAAAACAAAAACAACCAAAAAACCAAAGAAAGAAAAAAGGCAGTAAAAATTAGCTTACAAAGAGATGAGAAATGGGGTTTGCAGGGAGCCAGTGTCATGCTGTGTGGAAGTTAATATAGCAAATTCAGAGTAAATGCAAATGTATTATGTTAGGCAAATTAGAGATGGTTGAATTAATCTTGAGTAAGTGACCAACTTTGTGCTGCTTCTGTCTGGGTTCTCCACTTGATGCTGATTTCTGGGTATGCTCTTGTTGCTATTTAAGCAAATTCTTCTATGGGTTAATCCTGTGAGTACCTGAACTCACCAGATATCAAGAATTT
Source organism: Sterrhoptilus dennistouni (assembly GCA_013397095.1). NCBI lineage: Eukaryota > Metazoa > Chordata > Aves > Passeriformes > Zosteropidae > Sterrhoptilus > Sterrhoptilus dennistouni. Next base: position 971,220 of record VWZU01019638.1, read on the forward strand.
TCTTAACATAGTGATAAAATGCCAGTCCCAGGTGGGTCAGTGCTGAACCCCAGCAGGAGTCCTTGCCCTGGGACTTGCTCCCAGCTCCTCTGAGACTGTCAAGGACCTCAGCCTAAGCCTTGATGGCCTGAATCTGGCCCCAGGGAGCTCCGCATGCCCTGCTGAGCCTTGTGCTCAGGTTTCAAGGTGCTGGTCTCATGGCCATCACCCAGTGGCTGGGAGACAAAACCACCATGCAATGGAAGAGTTCCAGGTGGGCAGAAACCATGTGATTTACCTGGCTGAGAGCTCTTTATCAGCCTTATCTGGAGACTGATGCTTGGTGAGCTGCTACACCGAGTGAGTGACACACTTAGTCCTGCTTATATCCTTTTTTTCTGTCTTGGTAATGCTTGGCCAGGGTCTCTGTGCAGTGGCACAGCTGCTGTGGAGGCAGGGAGAGCAGCTGTCCTTGTACCCTGTGATGCACAATAAGCATCCATGAGACAGACAATAAGTGTCCTCTGAACTTTCATCCCATACTAAATTCACTGGAGGAAGACCAACTTCTTTCTAGGCTTTGGTGCAACATCAGGTAGTAAACACCTCCTCTTGTAAAGCTTGTTCTGCCATAGAGAGCAGTGTTACTCTGCATCATATTAGTGCATGTCTTCCATATGCAATTCCTGCTAATTTAATGAATTATTTAGCCATGCCATGCTCACAGGCTCATGCCAACGCAGTAATGGAATTCTGTACCAGCTACGGGTATAGCCAGATGTTCACAATTTTTCTCCCTCTTTCTGCACAGATTTTATGTAAATTGCAGGAAGAACAGCACTGCCAACACCACCTTCTCCATTAATAAATCCTGTAACAGGCTCCATGCCTGTAGAACTCAGCCCACAAGGGACAAGCTGCTGGGTGCAATCCCCACCCTTTGTGAGTTAAGGTTGCTCAGTGGTGGGAAGGTAAGGGCCAGTGGGGCCATTTCTTCACTTGCCTGCTCCTGCAGGTGTAAATCACACGTAACCACTGACAGCACATCTACACAGAAGTGTTGTCAGGAGACAACCACGCTCAGCAAACTCAGGAAGAATTAGATAAGCAAAAAGTTAAAGGGTGATCAGAAGGTGATGACAGAAGCACAGTAGGAAATCCAGAGCTGTAGGGTGTGACAGTTTTGCAGAAACTTTTTTCCTTTTTTTGCCTAGGGACTGTTTTTCCAGTGTTGGCATGATTTTACTGAGTACCCACAGAGAGAAGAGTTGGCCTCATTTCTCTCCCTGTTTTCCACTATCCAGTCCTCTCTTCAGAGGATTTACTTGTGATTTACACTTGCAGAAGTGAGAAGAGATTCAAGCTGTGTTCATGCAATTATACCAAATGGGGGAGAGAGGCTAGCAGAACTGTGTTTGGTGGATTTTGGGGCTGGGGCTATTTTTGCACAGCTGTGCTCCCTGCTCAGCCATTTAAACCACTCCACAGTGAGACAAAGCGGATGCAGCCGTTCTGAAGTCCAAGCAGTTTCAGTTCAGGGCTGCTTTTCAACTCATAATAACATCCATGCAGCAAAAGTATTTAAATATGAACTTTACTTTTATCAACTCCATTGCAGTAGCTAAGCTTCAGCATGTGCTTAAATGTTTTTCTGAAGTGGATCCTCGGTTTGATAGCATTTTATACATGACATCAAAGTTAATAAGCATCAGGCCCACTACTCAAGAGTCTGAAAGTTGCCCATTTACAGAGATCTAAAAATGTCATCTATAATCCAAGTCTTTCAAGGGAAGGATAATTGTCCAATTTTGCACTGCTGCAAGGGAGAAAACAAAAGTGGGTTTTTTGTTTGTGTGCACTGTGCTTTTTGGGTGTATGTCATTTTCCTTTATAAATTGCTTCATGTTTTGGGGCACTGAAATCTACCTGATGCTATAAAATGCTTACTATAAAGCAAAGTCTTGCACCTTGCCACAGCTGTGGGATTTTGTGGAAGTGTTATGCTTGTTCCAGACTCCATCTGTGGTCTTGCTCACCCCAAGTGCCCAATAATTACATGCTAACTTCACACCCTGACAGAGGGATGATGATGGATGATCTCTGGCCAGAGTGGTCCCTGCTCTCTGGTCACTTGAGTTGCCTTGCCAATGAGGCTGCATTTCTGTTTACTCAGTTAATAAGGATCAGCATTACAAAATGCATGGCAGGGATTCAGTACACATTACCAGTTAATAGACATAATTGAGTGGAAGGAAAACTAGTTTCTGATGTCACAAAATGTCTCTTGTGATAAAGCATTTAGAATATAATGGTTAACATTTCATTTAGCACTGACGAAGATTTGTGTACTGGTTAATATGTATTGTTTGTGAAATCATAATGACATAATAATTGCTAGCAGATACACTCCAATCATATTGGGTGAAGACTTCCTCTCCATTTTTCTTGTCTTTCCAGTCTTACTAATTCTCCAAACATGCCATCAGACATCTGGTGCCAGGATTTGAATATCTGTTTTTCTGTCTCCACATCTAGACTACTGAAAAGATAGCCAAATCTTTCTTGTTTTGTTTTGTGGTTTGTTTTCTTTTTCACAGAAACCTTAACACCGAGATTAGCGGGAGTTGACTGACTAATATTTCAGATTGGGCAACTTAACTATGCTATAGGACATATGTGTGTAGCAGATCAGTAGACAAGCACCGGGAAAGGACACTCAGAGCATGTAGGATAATTTTTAGGCTTGGGAGGACCACTAAAACTTTGGGTTGTTCATGGTACAGACTTTTTTGGCACTTAGTGGCGCTCCTCTTTGGCACCATTAAGAATCTTGGCTATGAGCTGGGAAAACAGCTAGCAAACACTGTTTACCTGGTTGTTGACCATGCATATTCTGATTTGACATGTATTCATCAAAATGTATTTAATTTTGAAAAAAATAAGACTAAATCGAGACAGTATTTTACCTTTTTTTCCCCATAAATCTTCATATCAGTTTCAGCTAAAAAGATATGTTTAACTTGCAGATATATTTGCTTTTCCAGCAGGAAAAACCTTGAGAATAAAAAGAAAACAGGAATACATTGGGGGACATAAACAGTAGTTTTCTGTCTATATAGAAATAAATAACATCTAAAAATCTTTTTGCTTCCTACTTTAGCAGACTAAAATCCTAAAAGCTTCTTGTATGTGCTGGCTGACTAAAAATAAAGAGCATTTATCACATTATCATTCATACAAAAACTGCCTGCACAGGCTATAGAGTCCCCAAGCTGTTGGAGGCAGGAAGGATATTTCATGTCAGTACCGGTTTATGTGGTTGAGCTCTTCCCTTGCTTTTTCTCAGAAATGGGATATTAGACAACACAGGCTTTCAGGGTGATGTGTTACAACCAACATTAGCTTCTTAAGCTTGAAAATGCAAGTTGCTAGTCAAAATACTGGCAATTATTTTAGTACTGGTGGTGGTTTTATAAATATTAATCAGAATAAGCAAGAGAGAAGATACCAAAAAATAGAGCAGTTAAACTCAAGGCTTTGCAAGCTGCATAGGCTGTACTGTGCCTCATCCTGTGCAGTGGCAGGTTAGTGCTCTCCATGGACTTGTCTTAGAAGCCAAGTACGTGTTGCTGAAAGCACCTCTGTGAGTCTCCAGGATGCTGACATACATTAATTTGGCTAAGGAGGGGCTATGGGGCCTCTGGATGCAAAGAAGAAGGTGATTTGTACTGCCATATAGAAAAGTTATCAGGCAGTAGTTTTCTGGTGAGGAAGGATCCAGGCTATGGGCTTAGGAACTCTTTGGAAGCCACTCTTTGTACAGCCCAAGCCAAGAGACCCTGTGAGCTGGACTTTCTGAGGTCACATCTAATTTATTGAGGTATGGCAGGAAGATGTGGGGGAGTTCTTGAGGTGATGCTGGCAGGGCTTTGCCTCAGATGAAGCCACAGTTGTTCCCACCGGCACACTGAGCAAGCTGACTTCTCCAAAATCACTTGGACAGAAAGGTAACCGGGGACAGGAACAATTTACAGAAAAGGAGTAAGAGATCCACCACACTCTGCTCTTTGTGCTGGTACTGTGTCCTGCTTCAGGGCAAGGTGGCACTATCACAAACCAGAGAAACACCCAGGTGCATCCAGCACATTAGCAATAGGTCTCAGACCACCAATGACAGTCAGGTAGAAATAACCTGAGAAGCACCTGGAGGGAGATGCCAGGGGTAGTCAGGACTGCAGCACCACCCTGAAGCATCCAGCACAGCTAGCTATAAGTTATCCAGCCTTTGCTGACACTACCTGCTTATGAGGAACTTGCAGAGATGTAAGAAATGAAAAGAAGGCCACCATGAAAAAAAGCAAACTGTGTGAAACCTCACTAATACTGACATGAATTTTAAAGTATTGAATCTCCACTCATTTGAGAAGACTTCCCTGACTCTCTTTGGTAACTTAGTGCATCATCACTTAATATTTTTAGTGTGAGTGCAGATGGTTAACACCAAAAAAATGGACAGACATACAATCAGTTTTTCTCTGCCTAGAATCCACAAAGGCTTCCTCCTCACTTGACATAGGAAAATTATCCTGTAAGACCAGCCCACGCTGTCATGGTCAGGCTTGCCATACCTTGGGGAACATTAACCTAAAAATACTTCTTGAAATATGTGAGAGTGGCTCAGGGGAAATCTCTGTTTCAGACAAATTTCCAGACAGGGTTAATGCCTTTATTTTCCTTTGTTCCAACTTGGAAGTTTTGTCAAACCTGGAGACTGCTAACAGTCCAGGGATAAGGAAGGTGATCAGGGTGCAAAATTGAAATGTGAAAAGAAAAAACTAGGGTAAAAACCCAAGAAGTAGGAAGGAAGCTACTAGTTGTGAGATCCAACCTATGCTGTGGCTCATTATTATTACTTGCAACAGCAAATGTTGATGAAGTGCTGCAGAGTGCCAGTAATTAGTAGGCATGGCTCTCCAACTGCTGCAGCATGTGGTCAATGAGTTCCTGCCTCCAAGAGATGTACTGCATCGTAAGAAGAGAGATTTATGTTACTGATAAACATAAAGAGAGATTGAAATACAGCCTATATGCCACATTAGGAATGAGATTTCTCCTACATCTACGCATCTGCAGAAATTATCTCAGGCTGGAGAGCCAGTGGAAGGTGAGGCTTAGCAACTAGGGCGCAAATCAGAATATAAATCTTTCTGTTTTCTTCTCTTCAGACTCCCACCAATCTGTTCAGCAGTATCTGGGAAAAAAGAAATCAAACCCATGCAACATGGAATGCTGTTGGGTGGCTTAGTGATCAGTTATGCATATCCAACAGCACTGGCATTATGGCTGATGCCTTCCACAGTTTCCATGTCTGTGTTGTATAAAATTCTCTTAATTATATTTCTAGTCAAACCCTTTCTGCCACTTGTAGGCTATACATACTTTACAAGCCTGGTAAATAGGGTATGAGCAAAGAAACCCATAAAGTTCAAGAAAGAGGACAGAACACTCTGCTCACTAATGGCAATAAACAGGAGTTGATATGGTCCCAGATTAATTGGGAGCAGCGATGGGGCTACAATCATCACTTGGAGGCTTGCATTGTGTGCCACTTGGTGTGGTGTGTGGGGACAGGGACCTAAATTCCCCTTTTTTCTTGGGTAGATCCCAATCCTCCTTCAGTGTTGAATGTGGCTTTGCACCGCAGACCTATCCTTTGGCACATTGTTTTTCCAGTATAGTGTACAGCTCAGCCTCAGGTTTCCACCCTCTGAACTGCTGAATGAAGTCCTTTAAGACCTCATGAGGATGAAGAATATCTTGAGTGGCAAAGTCTAAGTTCTTCTAGTCATATACTGTTATATCAAACACTTTCCTGGCAATCTTTCATTAAGTTAGCTTTTAACATGAGTTTGTCATTTACTCCCACTTGTGCTAAAATGTAGATCTAGGAATTAGCTCCTCTGTTCACTAGGTAGCTTCTTTCAAGTTCTGTTCTAATTTTAGAAGATTGACTTACAACTGTGAGCTGTTAATATTCTCTACATTTAAACAGTTCTTCTGCCTTGCTCACACTTGCCCCTGATATTTTTATAGATAATGACCATATTTTCTCCCAGCCTTCACTTTGATAAGCTAAAAATGTCAACCTTTTCTAGTGTCCCCTCAAAAAACCCAAAAAAACCCCAAAAAAACCCACCAAACCAAACCAAAACAAAAAAAAAAAACCAACCAAAAAAAAAAGTTAAAATTCCAGAACATCCTACAAGGCTTGCTCTACCCCATTCCAGGTTGAATTCTTGTTTGTTACCACATGGGAGAACTGAGTATGGGACTCCAGGTACAGTCTTAACAGTCTTTCTCAGCTTAAGGCACTAAGTGTGCCTTGTGCATGCAGGAACTACATTGCCTGTACACTCTTTGGTGAGGATGTGGGACTACATGAATGTAATTGTCCTCTAGCTTTCAAATCTATAAATGGTTCCACATTTACCTCTAGTTCTGCTCTTAGGAGGGGCACCTCCTTTTTCTCCTACAGAAAGAACCAGAATCTGAATTAAGAACAGACTGACAAATATTTTAATAAAATACATTCTGCTGTTTTGTTTGACACTGGGAATGAGCAGCTTATAGATCAGAGGGCTTTTTACATATTCATCTAGGCTTGGCTTCCTATGAGCCCATGCTTCTCCAAGCACGTGCTGCACGTGTGCACATGTATGGACGTGTATGTGTTACTAATAAGTTTTCAACTCCTTGACTAATTTCAAACATATTTGACAATCTCGGTGGTACCGTATCCCTACAGATTTAATGAAAATCAGCAGCCAAGTGGAGGAATGGGCTGTGCTTTCATCTGCACTGAAGGAAAGGTTGCAGACAAGCTTCGCCTAACTCTTTCTTAGGAAACCCTGTCAGGTTCCCAGACATAGGAAACAGTAATTTGGAGCTCACAGGTTGTAATATATTATATAGTCAAGCCAGGACACAAATCCATAGGAAACCAGCTTGCATTCGTTCTGCTGCTCTTAGCTATTTGCTGTATTTGCGTATTTTCCCTTGCTTAAAGAATTGGATATCTCTGAAAATGCATATCCACCCTTGGTTTTTACAGTCAAGTAATATGTATGGAAATTGTGTATCTGCAGACATATATTTGAGTGCATCTAATGAATGAATTTGTCTTTCATTCACACCCACTCCTCTGCTGTATCTCTACTTTCATGTATATTCCAGCTGTTTAGGTGACCCATATTTATTTCTCAATCTATAGATTTTATTGACAATCATACATTGCCATCATCCGTATCTTCTCTTTGCTCACACTCAGATGTTGGACCTATAGATAGAATTGCTGTGGCTGAAGAAACAATAACATGAATTGAAGGTAATAAGATTTCTGTGGAAGGGGGTACAGCCATGGCTGCACAGCTTATAGCTACCCCAGAGGTTCTGACTAGAACCCAGATTTGGCCCCAGCTCAAGCAATAGATCAATAGTTACACTGTTGGCAATATATAGCTGTTAACAAAGCATTGGTTCAAGTTACTTAGTCCAATAGTTCACTAACTGCAATACTGCATGTGGTGCTGGGAAACTGTTCCAAGGGCTTTTAAAGAGAAAATAACAGTCCTTCTTGGGTGCTCTGTGTTTTCACAATAAACAACCATAAATGAGATGCTGCTAGTACACTCCATTTTCTCTGATTACACAGCTACCTGCCTTTCTGTCTATCAGCCACACAGTAAATATCTCTCTTTCCATGAAGTATCTTACATTGTGCAAAATCAATATGCTGTCAGAGCACTTTGCTACCTGACTGGTGACACCAGCATGGCATCTCCCCTGGGGAGCCTAACTTTGTGTGGGAGAAAAAATTCACCTTGTCCTAGGGCTGGATTTAGAAGGGGTCTGAGAAGTCAGGTGCCTTGGGTGACTTTGGCATTTTTTTGGGCTCCAGCTTTTTTTTTGGCTTCATTTAGTGTTCTGGATCTCTGCACCTGGCCCCTTTGGTTTACAACCCCGGGGGGCCTCCAACATCCCATGCCTCAGCAAACTGGGCCAGACCATAGCCACAGCAGCAGCACAGTGAGCTTCTGCCAGCTCCCAGCTCAGCATTATCAGTGTTAAAATATTTACTGCATGTGCAATTCTCAACAGCTCTTAACTCTGGCAAATGAAAACCAATTTTAACCGGAACACTCCAAAACACTTCTCTGCAACAAGGGCTATCTATCTGTCTGACAAATTCAGGATTGCTTCCCCCAGCTGTTTTGGCATTAGAGCTGTTTAAAAAAAAAATGAGTTGCAACAATTTTCTGCTTTATAGATGTTGAAAAAAAAAGTCATTCTCTTTGATTTAAAAGCTGGTGATATCTTCATGCCAACAAATCTAATGAGATTTCAATTGCAGGAGCAAATACAAAAATTTCTGCCTGATCAATAGACATTCAAAGTGTTATCAGGAATTAGCCAGAGGGAGCTGTAATGGAAATGCCTACTGATGTCAGCTGCTATATGCAATGTCCTGTCTCAGGGCAGTCTGAACCCCTCAGGGCTGTGGATTGATCTAGATTTTAGGGCACAGAACCATAAATTCCTGTGGTCTGCCAAGTCACTTGTGTGTGACGCCAGGCATGTGACTAAACCCTGCTCCTTCCTACTGAGCCCCAGGGACTCACTTAACCCACAGCTGGGGCATCTGATGGGCTCTTTGAGGGCCCCAGTCAGCTTAACATCTGTAAAATTCACCTCTGGTTTTGCTTCCCACTTAGTTTAGCTTCATTGCTGCATTTGCGGGTTCAATGTGAGTATGACCAAGCTGTGAAAACAGCAACCAAACAAAATGATACCCTAAGGTCTGATCAGCAGCTCTCTGGGTTTTACTTCTTTCAGGCTATCATCCTCAATTTTAAATTGGAGCAGGGAGGACAGCATGGTCATTTTATTGATTGGATTAGAGAAAAATTGAGCTGGCTGATCTGTGTGATGACATTATTGAGTTGTGTTTGCAGCTATGACAGAAACAAAGAGGTTTTATTGGATTACTAGAGCACAGGGAGGAAAGAGGAGAGAAAAGGTAATGTAGAGGTAAGAAGGTATTTCACTTGGTACCTTTGTGCTCAGTCTCTCCAGCAAGGGCTCTCTTCTTCTTTGCTCCCCTGTCTACCCAGCTCATTGCTTGGCTGGCTGCTGCTGCCTTTCCAAATGCAACCAACCACGTATCCAAAGAGACAGGAATTAACTGCAGTCCCTCATTAGTGGATGCTCACATTACCCTTGCTCAGCACCCAGATAAGAATATTTGTGACTGTAAAAAAACCAGAACAAAAGCCATTTGGAGATGAATATCCTCTTTAAAGGATATTTTTGTGCAAGCCAGGTGTTTAAAAACTGTGGTGTTGCATGACACCTACTGACAAGCAAGGCATACCACAGTTCAGTGTGTAGGCAGCTGAGCTGTTTTGTTATTTTTACTGGTGATTTATTTTTACATTTGTTAAAAGTATATGATTGGAAAGGAAGAAATTGATACTTTGTACCATGTGAATATGTGACAGTGTGTGACTGACATATATGTATATGTGTGTGTGTATAAAGGTACCCTACCCTATATTTTATGTACCTCTTTTGCATGTTTAGTTTATAGACTGGTGTTAAAACTACCGTGCTCAACAGCTTTGTTGATTCGTTTTATTGGTGGCTGAGGAAGAATGTCAGTGCAAATGTTGTACTCAGCACAAGAGAGCAACCTACAGGTTATGTTTTTGAAATGATCATATATTTTATTTATATGGTGCCTGTCAGTCACAGAAGCCTCTTGTGAAATATTACTGAAATGAAACACAGCTAAGACTCCATATTAAAATGACACAGTCTGATTCTCCACTGCCTAGCATGCTGTGCCCTTAAATTGCTGAAATGTGGGGTTTTTGTCAAGAAAACTATACAGGTATGAAGTGGCCTTACAAAATAAGAACATTTTTCAATTGCTGTGCTCTGGTATGTTTTGTCCTAGTAAATGATCAGGAAGAATTCAGAGCCATGACTGTGCTGAGCTCCTATTGGGGTTTTATTCCCAGACCAAAACATTATCTTGGCAGCTCTCCTGTGGCACAGATAAGAGGTCTGAGGGACAGATGACCAGGTGTCAGATCAGAGCCCCACCAAAGGCCACCAGCCTCCTCATCCTGCTACAGCCTGAGCCAGGATTTCACCCGCAGCTGTTTAAACAAGAAGAGCTCCTGCATCTCAGCTCAACCCAGTTCAGCACTGATATGCCAACTGAAGACACAGAAAGAAATGGATCTTGTGAGGCTCATCAGCACGATTCAAACCTTAAATGAAACCAACAAGCAAACAAATGAGCTGTAATTTTATCAGGTGGAAATAGAAATCAGAGGAGATTTAAGTTTGCAACAGCTGAGACTCCACTCATTTAAATAAGTTGCACAAAGCCACTGATGCAACTGGAGTATTTTTCACCTCAGAAGACAGCAAGTGGGCCCCATGCCCAAGGAAAAGATATCAACAATGTACATTTTTGGAGACATCATTTCCATGATGAGAAATTGCCCATGTGCTAGACTTGTATGGATTTCAATGATAAAGCTCACCATCAAACTACATGGCACCCAGCCCGTGCAGAGCTCTGAAGAAGATACTAGAGATAATGTCAAAATTGCCACGAAAATGGGACAATGGCTAACAGTAAAGCCAAATTTGGTCCCATAATTTGTTTAAAATGCTGTCAAAATAAGTCTAGAGCTGAAAGAATCTCAACAAGCATCATTATCAGCTGCACTTTTCTTCTAAGAATGAAATACAATGGGAAAATTTTGTCTTTGTGGATAACCCAGTGCTTCAAGGTAAAAGGACTGCAAAAAATTGCTCCATTAGGATTTAGAAGTTGACACATCAGGCTACAAAATTCCATATAAACCACACAGCTCTTATTTAAAAGGCACAAAATCATACACAGTGATGGCATATTCATCCCAGCTCCCCAAGCAGCTCTGTTTTCCCCAGTGCTGGACACATCTATGTATATGCCTACACCTGTCTGACTTTCACAGAAATAGGTGCACTGAAGACATTTGCTTCCTCAGCCTTGCTGAAAAACATGCCCTTGGCGCAGGCCCAGGATGCCCAGAGCAGTAACCAGGCTGTAATAACTGGGAGTGCACCCATTGCTCCAGTGGGCCCCCAACCCACCTTTGAAGACACTGAACTGATGTGATCAGTTCTTTACTTAAAGGATGCCAATGATGGAACCTGTGAGGAGCAGCAGCATAAAATATAACAAGAAAAATTAAAAGGCTGGTAGAACTTTGGCATTGGTGAGGTCTTATTGAATGTGGTATAATCCTGTCAGATATTTCTTTTCAGTCCCTAGAAGAGGTCAGAAAAAACCACCAAAAAGACTGCTACAGAGAAGAGTTCTGCAGTGGCAAGGTATCCTGCCTTCCTGTGCTTCATCCTTACACTGGTAAGATCAGTTTCCTCAGGACATGTTTACTTATTTAATTTTAAGGTGGTTTGTTGTTGTTGTTGTTGTGGGGTTTTTGTCTGTTTGTTTGTTTTGTTTTGGTTTGGTTTTAAAGCTCAGGGAAGAATTATCAGCTTAATTTTTTTTTAAATTTATGGTTATGTTTTTATACTGATTCTTTAAAGTTATTTGAATGCCCATATGGTAGTGTTATGTTTACACCAGAGACACTGAGAACACAGCTCCCCTCTTACTTACTCAGTAGGACTCCACAGGCTTCAAACAGGTCATAGAGGAAACAAAGGAGAGCAGAAGTTAACCCTGCAGATGTCTGTACTCGATTAGTTTATCTGCTGGTGCCCAGCTGGCACATGCTTTGGATTAGGAGGAGCATTCCCCTGGCCAGGGGCAGTTGCAGCAGTGGCAATGGATGTGTTTGCTGGAGACTCTGGTCTTAGGACACAGGCCTAAAGAGTATTTCAGTATGTGGCTCTCCCCCCGAGGTAGCTTCACATATACATGGAATTTGTGTGTGACAGTTAATTTAACTAACATGTTTATTTACAGGCTCTCTGTCTTTTTGTGTTTGGAAAAGATGACTCATCTGCTACTTGATCCTGCCAATGTTTATTCTGCTGGTGGGCTCACTCTTTACTGAGCAATGAGAGTGATCCCACTCATATCAGGCCTATTAGTGAACATTCTTTCACAGGATCAGGTCACAGGCTGGCTGTAAATAAAAATATCCACCTCCTCACCCCCAGCTTGGGTAGAATTTCAAGGATGCTCATGTCATCATGGCCTGTTATAAGGTCTCAAAAGCACATTAGCTGTGCCCAGTTTTTCTAGGGATAATGTTTTAAAGGGCACAACATGCGAGGAGGGATTTTGATGTGGCTCAGCTGAGCACACAATAGTGAAGCTCTCACAGGACTTTCTGCCTCATGCTCAGTGGTGTTCAGGTTCCTCCAGGGCCTGGAGGCAAATAAATGTCTAGGACTGGCTGGCCAGCAAGCAGGGAGTTGTCTGAGGTTCAGAGAAATAGAGAGAAAGCAGCCGCATGCACAAAACAATCAAGGTTCCTGGGGCCAGGATGAGGATGCAACAGCAAACCCACCATGCCCCAGCCTTGCAGCCAGGGCACCTGATGAAGGCATATTAAAGGCCTCTCCCACCACTGCTGCTCCCTGCCAAGGGCTGTATAGACAGCCCGTGACTCTCTCTGTGCTGAGTAGCTACAGAGTGCCAGGGGACATCAAGGGAAACTGTAATTCAGTCATAGGTGCTTTTTATTCTTGGAAACCTTTGGGGCTTGCACCACCTCTGCATCACAGAATGATTTGGCTTGGAGGGCACCTCAAAAATCATCGCTCCAACCCCTCTGCTGTGGGCAGGGATGTCAACCACTAGATCAGGTTGCTCAGGGCCCCATCCAACCTGGCCTTGAACACTCCTTAGGCTGCCCAAGAACATCTAGCCACAACCTGAGTGCAGGATTGGTCAGGCCCTCCCCAAGGAGGCAGTTTAGATGCAATTCCCTGCCTCTGCCAGCTTCTGTGCTGGCTGGCCTTTGTGACAGCATGCCTCTGTTTATGTTTAATGCACTGGACAGCTGCAATCTCTATATGACCACTCTTATTTTGGGTTCCACGCCAGGGAGAACTAAGGGGTAGGTGTTTTGGTTGTTGCGGTGTCTCACTTGTAATTACAGGAGTCTGGCCCTTAATTGTCAACTACATGAACATCTCTGAAAACTTGCTGCCCTTGAGGATCCATCTGAGCCTTGGCTTTTTGATTACACAGATATTAAGCACCAAAGGACCAAAATAAATATTTAGTACTTGCAGATAACATCATAGGGTTTGTTGAAAATGAGCTGATAAAGATTTAGTAAACACCAATGTTGTGCACTTTGGTGCTTTCTAAACTTGAACTCTGCATCATGCATCTACCAAGGTATCCTTGCAAACATTTACTTCCCAGTGGAGTCAGATTTGGAATGAGTTTTGGTGTCTAAAAAGATATCTAAGTCCACCCTGAGACCCTAAGTCCACCCAAGATCCCCCAGCTCAGGCACTGGGCAACCTCCATTCTCCACAAGTCATACTACTTGTGAGCCATGCGGTGGCCCAGCCAATGTCCCTGGAAGGACTGGCGAAGTCTCCAAGGACCAGTCATACTCCTTATAGCTGGAGCATCAACCACCTGAGCACCACAGAGGAGAGGAAAGGACACAGGGCACCAAAACAAGCAAGAACTCAAAATAAGTTTCCAAGTTGTGCTGAGTGCAGCAGAGCAATGTCTCTCCTATTTCACAGATTCATAGATTCGTAGATTCACAGAATAGTTTGGGTTGGAAAGGAGATTAAATATCATGTAGATCCAACCTCCCTTCCATGGGCATGGACAACTTACACTAGATTAGGTCACATGGACCATCTTTTTTGCCCCTTTCCAGAAGCAGGTTTGGAAAGAGATTTCTCGGCTGTAGATGGTGCTGGTCTCCAACCCTCAGCCTGCTCAGGCAGCCCCAGCTCTTGCCCCACTTTACCCATTGTATCTCCTACCCTCCAGTTTTTAATCACAGACACTCTACTTGCCCCAGAGAAACCAGCTTTAACTGTGTGGCCCTTGTGCACAAAGCTACATGTTTTCCTTTCTTTCCTTACACCAGGATAGTACAGCACACAACATAATGGGATAATGTGCTAAAATGAGATGCCAGGGCTGTCTCTTCAGAGTGCTAGGCTGCCAAACATTACACCCACTGGATGTTAAATGAAGGCGATGACTAAGTGTTCACACAGTGGCTTGCTTTTGCTGAAGAGTTTGGCAGACTGACGTAAATTGAAAGCCTGCTGCGGGCAGATTTCCTCCTACTATTTTTGATTTCATGCAAATAAGAACTGCAGGATGCCAGGCAATCTCTACCTGTGACTGACATATTTAGTGTTGACAGTCCCACACTGTTTTTATATCTAGAAGTGTGGATTTAATGATACATGCAGGGCAGTTGCAGTTTGCAATATCTCATCACAGACCCATCTCACAGTTCCTCTCCCTGCCCTGTTCCCAGCAGGCTGAATCCAGCCCCATGGCAAGGCTTCCTTGGACACATGAATATCTATAAAGTGTTGCAGTCTGCTGCCAAAGTGCCAAAGAAAGCACAACAGTGCGATATTTTCTGCTAACAAGCCTTTGTCCTGTGTTTTTTACTCCCTGGTTGTGCTGGATAAAAGCTTCCTGTTAAAGGATTAAGGGGTAGCTTAGTCAAACAAAAATTCTCCATCTTCCAACTGATCTGGGCAAGGAAGCATCTACTACTCAAAAACATTTAAGCTAAACTGAAAAAGTCTAGGAGGGAGGCTCAGCAGGTGCAGGGCTTCTGGGAGAGGAACAGACATCTGCTTCTGGAGTGATGGGGAGACAGTAAGAAGCAGCTGCACAGGGGAGCAGCAAGCCCCACAAAAGTGGAAACTGAGATGTGTTGCAAGAGTCTGAAGCACCAGGTGCAAGTGCAGCTTCGCTTTCTCAGCTCTGGGTTGCACCCATGCGTCACAAAAACTACTGGGTAAGGATGGCAGTAACACCATCCCAGATCCCAGACACCTGAAAGCAGCACTGCTGCTTCCCAAGGCCAGGGGCCATGCCTGGAGACAGGGGCTGGCTGTAGATAGCTTTGGAAAAGCTCACTAAGCTCACTCCTGGATAAATAATCTGTGAGCTCTTTTATGCTTGTCCCTCCTAGCCCAGAAATTTTCCTCTTTATATTTTAGTGTACTATCCAGCCACCATGAAATGTGGTGGTTTCACAGCATGCTTTCCCTACAGCATCCAGTCATAAATAAAATCTCAAGGAGGAAAGGAGACTAGGGAGTCAGGATGGTGCCTGTCACTAGAATAGGTGACAGAGGTTATGTTTTAATTTCCATCACTCTCTCATTCAGACCAGGACCTTCCACTGCAGCAACTGCCTTTTTGGAGGCATGCACCCTCTCCTTGCAGGGATTCTGAAGCAGATGCCTATCTTTTCCTACCATGTTTTAAACAAGGCTTAGGCTGTGCCTCCCTGCCTACAGGCATTTGCAACAAGCTATACACACAGCTTGGCCAGTGGCACAGTGTGGACTGCAGCCCAAAATACAGGGGTTGTCCTGGAGGCAACTGGAAATCCATACATCTAGCATACAGTCTCAATCTCTACCAGGGTCCCCATGGAGGACTTAATACATAATAATTTTTGGTGCTTTTCCTCCTAGAGTGTTTGAACTGATGTGAGACTCTTTCCCACAGTGATGTTTTGGCTTGAGGAAGAGAAGGGAAGCTTCAAGATTTTCTGGGATAGTGATAACTAATGGATGGTGGACAGATCCAAACTCATGGAGTCTTTTCCATAATGCCGGTGGAAAAGTGTCTGTGAATGAACTATCCTTAGACAGTTATTCAGTAGTGCACATGTGTCTGTGGGAAGCTAACTTGAAAGGGACCTGAGGGCCACAGTTCCTAGCAGTATGAGGTATCCTGGGTACCTCAACTCTTACTCCATAATTCACACAGGCTCCTGAGACATCTCATCCCTGCAGGAGCAGAAAAGCAGGTGCCAAATCAGGCTGAAGGTGTCTTTATCAATGTGGCTCAGAAATTGCCTCAGCTCTAACCCTGTGGCTGGCACAATGTCCCACCATGCTGTATTCACATTGATATGTTCACAATACTACCTTTTTCCTTGAGCATTCAAGCCCCACTGACAGAAAACAAATGGAATAAAAAAGAGAAAACTCATCAGTTGAGATCAAGATACTTTCATAGGTGAGAGAAAGAGAAAAAAAAAAAAACAAGTGGGATTACTCATCCTGTCCCACAAGCAGACCAGCTGAGCAATGACCACCTTGGAAGACAAAACTCCATTGGTCACTTCCTCTACCCATTTTTATTCCTGAACACATCAATCACTGTACAGTATGGAATATCCCTTTGGCCAGTTTGGGTCAACTGTGGCTCCCAGCTCCAATGGAAAGCTGAGTCTGACTTCACCCAGTGCCAGCTGGTTCTAAGCACTGCAGTTAGATAATAGACACAGGATTTCAGTGCTAACACTCAATGTGCAAAAGAGACACACAAAACAGCTAATGGTCAAATTACCTACACCTGGAGGTGGCTAAAATGTCTTTTTTATGGTTACATATTTCATAGGAGAGTTCTTTCCTCTATGTTTGATCTGTTAAACCTAAAACAATGAGTCAGGGCTACAATACTGGGACCTAAGACCTCAGTAAGTGTTTGTGTTTACAGTCCAGCTTCTATTTACATTCTTCCCATCAGCAGCTGACATCAAAGTGGGAAAAAGAAGTGGGTGGCCTGTCCCAGGGCTAGTACTAACAATTGCAATTAGGAAGGTTCATAAGAATACACCCAACATTCAAACAGAGCATCCAGTGTTTTGTAACTTTGCTACACTATTTAAGTATTTTAATTTAACTAAAAAAGGTTGTCCAGTTTGAATTTCCAGTTTGTTTAGGACCCTATGGATTTCCAAGAGTTCATTAACCAAAAACCTCTGCACTGAATCCATCATGTTCATTATTTCTTCTGATCTATCAAGTTAAAGTTTCTTTGAGAAAAGAGAACATCATTTGAGCGCATTGCATGGACCCCACCAGTGAGAAAACAGCTGCATCCTACCACCATGTCTTTGCCTTTCTGTGCAGACTATCTCTCTATTGACATTCAAAGCATTGACAGGAATCAGCCCACCTTGCCTCAGCTATGCTCACTAGGTCATTGTTTTGTATCTCTCCTAAAGCCTGCTGCTTATTTTCCATGCTCCTTATATCCACATATAGACAGTGCATTAATATTCTTCATTTTCTCTTGTTGAGCTACTCCAGCTCCAGTTCTTATCTGTAGCCTGGAAGTACATGTCAGATTATTTGAGTAAGGTGAAAATTTCTCCTCTTTTCTTCACACTGAGTTTTATAGCTATCCAATAAACTTGCAAGGTTTTAAAACTGGGGGTTTGGTACCCAGTTCTGGCAAAGTAACGTTAACCACAAATTGCTTGTATCTAAAAATAATACATGATAATTTTGTTCTCTCTCAGAAACTGGAACACAGCATTCTGTAAAGGGAGATGAATGAATATGTGAAAACATTTGAAGAACCCTTGCTTGTCTGTAACAAGTCAATATGAAATCAAGATGCAATTTATACTTCATCTCTTCATAAACACTGAGCTATGTTTCAAACATCATTCAGCATGAACCTTCTGGAGGCTCAAGAATGAAGTATTTGATCTTTCTAGAGCTTTCTGTTCAGAAGGAGACAACACACTTGAATGTTCATCTTCTGGACAGCAAGCAGAGATTGTAACTCATGCAGAATTTCTTTGTGGAGTGAAGAAATTGTGAACATCTTTCATTTTGCTCTCAATTTCCTGAGAAACAACTGGACATAGCAACACTTGACAATTTCCTACAAAGAGTCCTACATGCTAATTAAAACTCCTGAGAGTCATCTCTCCCAGTCTGAAACAAGAGCCAGACATTTGCCAAAGTACATCATTTCACCATGAGCAACTTCGCTAAGTCTCACCCGTGTCAGCCATGTGACAAAAATTGTGGTCATGCCCTGATCATTTCTCTTCAAGACTACTAGAGCCTCCTCTTCATTTTCACCTTTTTCCTTTGCAACCTATTTCAAATGTCTCAGTAAATCACCTGCCTCAACAGCGGCACCTCTGAATTCTTCCATCATCTTCCTTTGGCCTCCTGCATTAAATTTCAGCTACTTGTGCTTCCCTTCAAGGATCCCCAGAACACTGCCCTGACTTATGGCACCAACTGCAATATTTCCTGACCTCATTTCCACTCAGCCAGTACATCACACCTTGGTGACGCCTTTATTGTCTCCTCCATGCTCCAGACCATCCTCAAAAATGGAATTCTTCTTTTATGCAATTTAGAAAGGAATGCACATCCGCTTTCATACATCCTTCCTCAAAGCACATCTTCCTCTGTGGATACGTGCTCCTCCAGCCCTTTTTACTCCATCGTGATAGTCAGACAAGGCCAAATATTGCCAAAACTATCACACTCTGGCCACTAATGAGCACCAGGCTTGTGTTTACAATTCATTGGTTAAAAGCCCCTGGTGGTAGCAGCATTTTTCAAGCCCTGTACAGTATCCACCTACTTCTTGACATCAATAACTATTAAAACTAAGAGGCCTGGAATAAAGTTCCAGATTTCTTCTTGTTCTACAGATAGAGTCCTGTTACATTTTTAAAATCCAAGTCCCTTCCGAGGTACAAAAAGAGTCAAAGTGAAGATCAGGGTTTCCTGAGAACGCTTTTATCCTTAACTGGCTGACTCAGGCTATGCCCAGGACACTTTTGTTCTCCTGTCATAAAGTTTTTCCATATTTGGTCCTAGTTGCCTTCCTTATTTAGAGAACTAGAAGACAAGAGACACTGCAGGCTCATGGTTCTGACAAGTGGTGGAGGATCTCACCTGAGTATTGGAGTCCCATCAAACCTAATGGCTTAGCCATTGGAAAAGGATGTTTTTTCCAGCCATACAAAATGTGAATAATGTGAGGCTGGGTTTGTGATTATAGGTGTCCACCTGGGCTTAAAATCATGACATTGTGTTTGTAGTGAGAAGAGTTATAGGACTCTGTTTCTTATGCACCATTTAGAAGTGCATGAAGAGAGCATAAGAAACAGGATGTGTTGTATATTTTCTACAATGGAGTATTATCTGGCAATTTTGCAAGGATCTGGTGAGAAGGTGTTGCAACTGTATCTCACATTTAAGCCAATAACTGCAAATTCACTGGCATCACAGAAGCAGTGTTGGACTTATGCAAATAATCTCTCTTTTTCTTTCAGCCTTAGCTACTGTAGCTAAAGGGAGAACTTGCTTGTTCTCTTTCTGAAATTTTGGGTTGACCCTTCCTGGGTGCCAGGTACCCACCAAAGTCACTCTATCACTCCTCTCCTCAGCTGGACAGGGGAGAGAAAATAGAACAAAAGGCTCATGGGTTGATATAAGGATGGGGAGAGATCACTCACCTGTTCTTGTCATGGGCAGAACAGACTCAGCTTGGGAAAATCAGTTTATTACCAATAAAAATCAGAGTAAAGTAATGATAAAAAAATCTTAAATCACTTTCCCCCCACTCCTCCCTTCTTCCCAGGTTCTACTTTACATCTAAGTTCTCTCAATCTTCCCCCCAGCAGTACAGGGGAATAAGGAATGGAGGCTGTGGTCAGTTCATCACACCTTGTCTCAGCTACTCCTTCCTCTTCATTGGGAGGACTCCTCACATTCCTCCCCTGCTCCAGCACGGGCCCCTTCCATAGGCTGCAGTCAGGAACAGACTGCTCCAATGAGAATCCCTTGCAGGGTCACAAGTCCTGCCAGAAAAACTGCTCCAGCCCGGGCTTCTCTTTCCAGGGGTCCTCAGGTCCCTGCCAGGAGCCTGATCCAGCACAGGCTTCCCACAGAGTCATAATTTCCTTTGGGCACCTACCTGGTCAAGGCATCAGGTCCTGCAGGGGCTGGAGGTGGATCTCTGCTCCACCATGGACCTCCATGGGCTTGGGGTACGGCTGCCTCACCATGGTCTCCTCCACAGGCTGCAGTGATATCTCTGTTATAGCACCTCCTGCCCCTCCTTCCTCACCGACCTTGGGGACTACAGAGCTGTTTCTCTCACATTTTCTCACTCCTCCAAGCAGTTTTTCCCCTTTTTGAATACATTATCCCAAAGGTGTTACCACAGGCTGATGGTCTCAGCCTTGGTCAGCAGCAGGTCCATCTTGGAGCCAGCAGGCATTGGCTCTGTCAGACATGAGGGAAGCTTCCAGCAAGTTCTCAAAGAAGCCACCCCGGTTGCCACCCACTACTGAAACTCTGCCACAAAACCCCAACACAGCAGTATTTTCTACTTTTTTCTAGATTAGCTATTTGATTTGCACTTAGAAGCTGTATCTTTCAACAAATATAATCTATGCACGTAGTCTGTGTCATCTCTGTTTTCATGAAATACATGTTTGCTTTCTCTCTCTGCAGTGAGGCTTCTATGTATGCAAAAAGAGACTTGCATATGAGAGAACACCATCCAGACACCAAGCCGGCTCTGTTCAGGCATGACTCACTCTGTTGCACCCCTCCTCACCTCAGTCTGAGCCTGGTGTGCTCCCAAAGATTGAAGACCTGAGTTTGGGTCTTTTGAGGAAGTGCTTTAAATGCCAGTGGGATGGGTGTTGCATCTCATTGTGTAGTCTCTTGTGCCCCACTTACAAAATGCCTACTAGTGCCAGTTCTCAAGAGTGAGAGGTGATGAAAGGGTCAGTATGGGATTTTTGCCAACACTTAGATCCTATCTAGTGATCACAGCAGCTCAGTTACATCAAGGCTTAGAGAGCTTGTGAGTTCCTGTAAGCAAAACCTAGGCCTCAGTGTTACAGTAACACAGACATCTACAGGTTGAAATGGGATTTGAACACAAGATTTGCAACAAGTATTAGTGTCACTAATGGACACGGAACTCGAAGCAGCCATACAGCTTTTGAAGTACTCAGATTACAAGCTTCTAACACTTAAAAACAAAGTAATTGAACACATAAATGGTCAGAATTAGCTAGGTTTCATTACTTGCTGTGTTATGTACTGATGCAACACATCACAGTTATTGTATTTTACAAATTGGTCCCTTCACAGTTGTTCCAGAGATGTAGGCTAATGAAGCAACGTTCTGTCATGGACTCAAGAGACAGAAACTTCTCTGTAGATATTTAAAAAAGACCCTTACTTGAAGAATTAATATTGATAGAATAAAATGAAGCTCCGAATAGGCTCTCTAGTCAAGCAATTCTTCCTGTTACAGCTATCCTTTACAAATAACATATAGGTTCCTAAAACTGCCTTCTGGAATTTTTGAGGAAATTTATGTGCCTTAAAAGTCAATGTTCTTAGACATCATTAGACACAGAAGAGAGGCAAAATACAGAACAGAATACTCTCTCAATTAAATGCTTAAAATGTTCCAGTAACAAACTCCCCCACATGAAACTAGATGACAGCTAACTGAGGCATTTCTGATGTGCTCAGCTGCTCTGGTGTTACACTAGCCGAGATCGTCTCTAAAATGTACAAGATCCAGCCTACAAAGGCCACTTTGTGCACTGTTTCTCTGCAACAATTTTTATAGCAATTACTTGGAAATTATGTTCTTCTGCATTTGCCATTAACTTCAGTGGAACCAGGCTTTCATCCATTCCATATCAGCTTTAAGGTTGGTTTTTTTCTGTTCCCTATTTCTGGCATGATCCAGTTCAAAGAGTAGCTGCAATCTGTCATCTGTTGGTGGATACTGAATGTATGTTGGGGGGAGGCAGGGGAATTAAAAAAACCCCAACCTGCCAAGTCTTTCAGCCTTCAACCTTTGGTGCAGTACAAGGTTTACAAGATGATTTAAAATCTGCATGTGTAGGAAATAAGAAAGACGGGATGACTCTACACAGAAAATGGGTTTGGGACAGACACAGATTGATGGCTTTGTGACAATGACACTAAAGTTAATAGCTGATACAGGCAGACAACAGAGTCTATTTTAAATTTCAAATTGAACTCTGTGTCGCTCACAGCATCATACTGACCATTCACTGCTAGACCTAATTTTTTTCTGGTAATGACTGCAAGAAGCAGAATAGATAATGATGTGTACTGCAGAACACTTGGGAAATGGCATTAACTTATTTCCTTTCCCCCCCCACCCGCCTTGTTTTAAAAACAACTATTTAATTATTACTAGGGGTGGCTATCCTTGAACACTCCTAAAGGGTAAAAATTAGTCACTCCTCTGGGAACATCTCTGTCGCCTTTCCTTTCCTCTTTGGAGACAGAAGGGGTGTAAATTGTGCTTGCAACAGACTGGGAAGGCTGACACTGCTAAAATATGACAAAAACCCTGGAGATGATGTATCATCAGTCTCCTGGGCAGTTACACTCCACATTCACGTTTGCACACTGCAGATAATTCCTGCCTCTCAAAAGCCTGAACCCAAACTTCAAATGCAAATTGTCTTGGAGCTGGAAATGGAAACCTGCATGCACTGAAACAGTTATTCACATATTTAAATAAAAAGCTGACAAACAAAAAACAAACCCTTTAGTCCTGAGGGAAACACTGCTTTGCTGTCTGTTTCTCTCACTGCCCCTGAAGTGCAGGTTAGATAAACAGGAGGGATTAGAGATACTCATTGTACATCTCCACCCCTACAAATAGAGATCTTTATTGGCATACCAGTCTATGGTTGATCACCAGAGACTTGACTTTATTACATGTCAGTGAAAGGCCTTTAAAAAAGGACACAAACCATAATAAATACAAGGGGCTTCTGAAATTTTATATGCATGGCACATGGAAGCAACTGACTTTTGGGAATAAATATTTTTGCCTCAGACCTGAATGCAGCCAGCAAACGTGTGTGAGGTGAGTGCTACTGGCTACAAGTCTGGGCTCTGTTGCTGAAACCACTTTTCTTGGTAGGTGCTGTGATAATGTGTGGCAAAATGGCAGTAGTACATCCCATAATTTGCTTGAAAACTCTATTTCAGAGTATTAGCAGGCTGAAATTTCCACCTGTTTTCCTTACTCCTATCTGTGACATGTTTGCACATCTGAAAGATTTACTGCTTCTCTGCCTAATTTTTTGTTCAACGGGAAAAGTAGCTGAACTGTTTGCATCAAGTTCAAAAGCTCTAATATGAAAGCCACATACTTTTTGCTTGAATTAATTCCAACTCCACTCTGGCTTTGTAAAACTAATATAAATTATAGCTGTGTCTGCAACTTCTGCTATAATAAATAAATAACTTCATGCTAAAATAAATAGATCTAACTGTATGTGGCTTTAGTACCATGAATCTGCTCATTACTTTCCAAATGGTATGGTGGGGCACAGAGTTTTGATAAAATCTAAGCTACCAAATGATTTTGATGAGAAATTGGGACTATGGCAATCATAAATACGTATTCAAAACCCCATTTTCTTTTCTGTGAGGAAGAGCAATGCCTGTGTTCTATTTCCATCCCTTACTTCTGTCTTCTGTGAGTGCTGGAGGGTATTTTAGATGTGGTTGCTCAGACCAGTCAAGATCTTTAGAAAAAGTTCTTGTCCCTAGAAGGTAATTGAAAACTCCCGCATCAAACAAAAATATATGTAATCGTGTAAATGCTATAAAAGTAACATGTGGTTTACATAACAATTTTATAATGCTACTTCATATCTGAGGCAAAATAACATCAGATATTTTACATGCTTAGATCACCCCTCTGTGTCTGTGCTCCCTTGGTGCAGACTGTGACACCAGCTCACACTGCAAGGCATGCAAATACTACAACTGTTTTTGTTATAAGATGGGGAAGGGTGGATAAATAGCAACACATATGCCATTAGTAAAAGGCTTCCTAAGTTTTACTGAGTCAACATAGAGTAATCAGGTATCAGCTACTTCACTAAGAAATGCATCAAAATTAGGAGTGGGAGGCTTGAGATGTGAGGTGGGAAAGCAAGGAGTGAGAAACAAGGTTCATTTCTTTGCTCTGATTCGATTCCTCTAACAGAAATTCCATGAGGGCCTGTTAACCTAAAGAGGAATTTCAGCAGCAAATCATCACAAAGAAGATATGAAAGTCTCTAATACTCACAGGTGGCATCCAGTCCAGGCGCTCTCAGGAGCTGACAGTCATCTGATAAACATGCTTTACAACTGTACAGCCTAAAGGTGGAAAAACCAGTCAGGTCAGCTCAGTCCAGCTCTTGCTCTGCCAATCCAAGACAGAATTCTTTTTTTTCCCCTTTCCCAACACATTTGTTTAGCCTTTTTGTGCTATTTAGTTTTAAAATTTCAAGGTAACCCAAGAGGTATCTTCTAAACTGACAGAGAAATTAGTATTTCATATCTTGATGCTAAGAGTTTTCCCTCTACACCATTTGATGAACTAAGTTCTTGTTTACCTTCTTTCACAGTTCTATAGTACAGCCACTCCAAATCACTCTAATTACCTCCCCTTTGCATCTACTGAAGGATTTCTATATTTAAGCCTTGTCTTTGCTTTCACAAGTTATTCTAATGATTATTCATATGGGACCACATCAGTATTCTTCTCTTCTACTGTGTTAGTATCACGCTGACCCCAAAACTAATTCAGTATTTCATGCAGAATTACAGTATCAGAATCATTGGTTTCAGAGCAAGAGCTCTCGCACTCCCTACTATGCAATATTTGATCATGCACCCCAAAACTGCAGTGGCTTTTTTCTCTCCTGTATCCAAATGTATCTCTTTAATGCAGGCTTAAAATGTGCTTTCCCAAATCCCTTTTCATTGCCTCTATTTTATGGCCAGGGTGTACTCACCCAAGTTTTGATTGCTGCTGTTGTATTTCTTTATATCTTCCCCTTATTGTTTGAAAGT
Source organism: Sterrhoptilus dennistouni (assembly GCA_013397095.1). Lineage (NCBI taxonomy): Eukaryota > Metazoa > Chordata > Aves > Passeriformes > Zosteropidae > Sterrhoptilus > Sterrhoptilus dennistouni. Next base: position 996,171 of record VWZU01019638.1, read on the forward strand.
CTTTCCACTCCAACAATGTATTTCAGTAACAGACTGTCTTCATGAACTTCCTCCCCCCCTCTGGGACTGTAAATACCACTAAACCCTCTATATGGCTGTAGAAACAACTGCATTACTATCCGCTGCTACTCAGACAACTTTAAAACACGAATCTTCCTTCCCATTCAGGCAAATCTGAATTAATTTTTCAAGCAAGATTTCATGATAAGCATAGAGAGGCGTAGGAGAAAATTTTAGCACAGACATGTATGAAATTCATTCCACCCATCCACTCAATTTCAACTCCATTCTGGAACATTACTCTGTAGCTTTGTAGTAGGTACAGTCAGCTCAAAGTGAGAGCCCAAGGGGCCAAGGAGGGCCTGAGCACATCAGGTCTCTTACACGATTTAGGCAGAAAAATCAGAGTTTCTACAGCTTCAGCAGTGACTTTCAGATATCATCAGCTGCTAGGAACATGTGCAGAAGCAGAACTCCAAGCAACCAGACAGCTTCCAAGTTGAACACTGAGGCATTTAATGAGCTGTGACGCTCCGAGAGTTAAGGACATGGAAACTTACCTCTGCTTATTTACCTCAAACACACTGATGGCCTTTACTGGGCCTAGTCTGGTGAGAAGTGCTAGGAAACACAGATTCTGCTTCTGACTAAATTCAATCAATACAAACACTGTTGCAAATGATTCTTCATAGTGTTATTTGTTCTGTAGTGTTGTAACAGATGCCAGAATGTGTCTCTTATGCAACATGAGCAAAAAAATAAAAACCTTAAAATTTACACAGAAGTTAGACTTAACAAAAGTTTTGCTATATTGTATTTATTTAGCTCTTACATTCCACTTATCCATTACATTTTATTAAATAAAAACTGGTATCGGAACATATTGGAACAGTCAGCTTGTTCTTTTCACATATGGAATAACCTTCCAAGTCAGGAAAACCCCTTCCCTTTTAAAGCCCTGATGCTCTACCCCATCAGTCTTCATTACTATAACATAAGGGAAATGAGAAAACTACTCACTTCCTTCCCCAAATATTTTTGCACTGATGTATTTGTAAGTTCCTTTATAATCTCCCATTTCCTCTGCTAGCATGAAGCAATTAAACTAATCCATCCTCTGTCAACCCCAGCTGACTCATAGTGTCTTTGGGCGTCATTGCACATTTTTTAAAGTTTTTTTTCAACTTCAGGTCTTTAAACCTACATCTGGAGCTTATTGTTTTCCACAGCAGCAGTCAGCTACCTTTCAGCTGAAGTGTTTTTGCATTGTGCAGCCACTCTGCACACTAGTGAAATCTTGGTTCCTATGACCAGAATCCTTCTCTCCTCCCTGTAAATACATTCTTTAATCCACTCTAAATGCTACTCAAATCCATTAATTTGAGTAGCATTTGTGCCCAAGTCCCAGCTTCTCCATGAGTAAGCAATACTACAATCAGAGCAGTTTTTCTTTGTGGGACAAGAATGGTCATGGATTTGGCCTTGCTGCCTCTAAGGAAGACAAGAGGAAAGCTAAACTTGCATCTTTCCTGAGCAAGGCACAAATCTGCTCTGAACTTTTGTCTTTTTATGTAAGAAAAACCTTGGACCTTTGGACACTGCCTAGCAGGCATCTTCTGTGCTGTGACACTGAACCCACACTCAATATCCATTATTTTGTCTACAAAGGTGTTGGAATAATGGTTGTATTTTGAGTGTGTATGTTAACTTGGACTATTCCTACAAATATGCTTCAAAGTTTCTGCATCATAGCTCTACTCTCCCAAGTCCTATCTGGGCAAAACAAAGCCCCAAGAAATCCAAACCCTTCAAATATTTTTATATTCCAAAAATATAACGATCCTATGTTCTGGTATTTGCTTCTGGAAGTGTTAGCATGTTTATCCAGCTCCTGCCTTATCAAAAATATAAAACTAGCCACAGAATCACAGAATAATTTAAGTTGGAAAAGACTTCTATGATAATTGAGTCAAACCATTAGTAAGCAGCTATACTTATTAGCACTCACATAAAAATGATGCTCAAAGTGAAGAGGGGGCACTTCCAGAGCCAGTCAGAGCTCTGTGAGTTCAGGAGGGACAGCAAGTCCAGCATTGTTGCAGGCAGAAACTCTGAGAGCCACCAGCCTGGTGAGGAAAGTAAGGGAACGCCAGTAGCATGAAGATAATTTCAATGATATATATAATGATATAACAGTCAATGATACATAAACCAAACACTGAAACATCTCTGTTTGTATTGCTGTACTGGTATTTGTAAATACTTCATCTGATGCCACTTCATTAACCAGCAGTTAAAGTTCAGTTAGCATTAATAAAATACTAAATTTCAGCACATGTTGATGTCCAGTAATTCATTCAAGTGTTTCACAGCTGAGGAATTGCCACTTCTCTTAAAATTGTCATCTTTTTGGCCAAATCCCACACTTACACACAGATCTGATAGCATTTGAGTTATGTTTACTACCCTTACTTTCATCTGTGTAAGTCAAAGTGTATGGTTTTGGTCCAACACCTTGCACAGTCCTGCTTTGACAGTATTTACTGTGATAATTTACAATTCTGTCTATTTCTGCACTTTGCAATTTAGCTACTGGCCATCTATTCTGGTAGTGGTTTGAAGTGTTTCTCCTCTCTCCCAGATGAAAAACTGTAGTACAGACCTTGGCTACTGCCAGCAGCTGCACAGAGAAAGCTGAATATTTTATCACCCAGACATCTACTTGCAATAGCTGCACTCTTAATTCACATTTTGGGTTACTTCTGTACTGTTTGTAATGAAAAAGTCACCAAACTTTAAAGACATTTAGTAAGAAGACCTAGATGCTATATGAGCAGTACAGTGACGTCTAGACTCATCTCCATTTTCCATAATTGTTCTAAAAATAGAACAAAAATATGAAGAATTGAGAATTTTACACTCATAATTAAGATGATGGTGCCATTTCAAAATCCACTTCAAATACTTCTTCTAGGCGGCTTGCATGCTTATGCATGCACTAAACAGAAAGCTGCCACTACAGCTTGCAAATAGAAAAATGCATTTGCATTTTAAACCAACAACAAAGTAAAATCTCTACTTGCAGTCATCTCTTTTTCAAAAGCTTTGCATATGGAATAGTTATGACTCTCACAGCTGCAGAAAAACCTATTATTTCTGTCCAGCAAATCTGCCACAGTGGTGAATCTAAACAGGGAACAAACAATTCTGCTGCAGCCTTTGCCACAGAGTAGGATATCTACTCTTGTATTTGCAATACGGGAAAAAAGAGAGAGATCTTATTTTTAAGTGTTTTGACATCTGCTCACATCTAGGTATTGTCATACATACAGACCACTTTCAACACCGGGTAAATTAATCAACATCAATGTTTTCTAACACTCTGTTTTCAACTGTAAGACTGGACATCCATTAATCTGTTAATATTTACAACCTTTAAAAAGAGAAACAAAATACAACTGTATTGTACCTATCTTCAGGGAAAAGTCACGTTTTGTTGACCAGTTATGATCCAATCTGTTACCAGTGATTTTTACCTCAAGGAGTAGACAAATGTGTTGAAATTATTAAAAAACAGAATTAAAGAGACTGATAGAACAATGAAACACCTGTGAGGGTGGTGAGACACTGGAACAGGTTGTCCAGCGAAGCTGCAGATTTCCCATCCATTGCAGTGTTCAAGGTGAGGCTGGAGGGGGCTCTGAGCAACCCTGTCTGTGGCAGACGTGCTGGAACAAGATGATCTTCAGGGTCCCTTCCAACACAAACCATTCTATGACTCTATGAAAATCAGTGCAACATTGAATCTCATGAATCTCAAATCAGTAAGCATTCAGTATCAAACCATGAGACTACAAAAAAGGTAGCTTTTAAAAGGACACCATTTAACTGGATGCTTCAGGAGGTTCTGAACAAGTCTTTCACACAAAATTACTATGGAGTCTGAGTGGGCATGGAGTAAAAGTGATAAACAAGAAGCAAATCCTGAGGATGATTAGTTTTCAACCTGACAAAAACTAAGAGTAAAGTGCCCTATGGATTTATACTGCAACTGTTGTTTTATGTATTTTTTCATCTGGAGAGACACTGGCAGTGTCTGTGGATAACAAAAATTTTCAAGACTATTTTCAGGGCAAACAAAAATTGTGAAGAGTAACAAAGTTAGAATGAAGAAAGATGAAGGTTTATGAGTAACTCAAAATAATGAACTGCTCATATACTCCAAAGTTTACTAGGCCTGATAGTCACAGGGAAAAGATTAATGAGGTCTTTATTCAGTGCATTCTGGTAATTCCAAAGTATTCCAACCATACATAATGTTACAGAAATACACCACTGGTCACAGTTGTTCAGAGCCAGCAGGGCTTCATGATGGGGAAATCCTGCTTGTTGAACCTGATTTCCTTCTACAACAGGGTAACCCACGTAGCTGATCTAGGAAAGTCAGCAGATGTAACCTTTTTGGACTTCAGCAAAGCTTTTGGATACTGTCTGTCACAGAAACCTTCTGGACAAAATGTCCAGCACACAGCTGGGTAACTGAGTTACAAGACAGGTAAGCAGCTGGCTGACGACTTGGGCACAAAGCACTATAGTGAATGGGGCACATCACACTGGTGACTGTCATGAGTGGGGTTCCACAGGGCTCCATCCTTGGTCCTGTGCTGTTCCAGCAGGACTGGGAGGAATAAGTAAGTTTGTTTATGACACAGTTGGGAGGAGCTGTTGACTCCCTTGGGGTCAGAAAGGCCCTGCAGAGAGACCTCCACGAATTGTACGACCGGGCAATCTCTAACTTTATGAAGTTTAACAAGGGCAAGTGCTGGATTCTGCACCTGGGATGGGGCAGTCCTGGCTGTGTATAGACTGGGGAAGTGAGAGGCTGGAGAACAGTGCCATGGAAAGGGACCTGGGGGTCCTGGTCAGTGAAAAGCTGAACATGAGCCAGCAGTGCCCTGGCAGCCAGGAGGGCCAGCCCTGTCCTGGGGAGCATCAGGCCCAGCATTGCCAGCCAGGCAAGGGAGGGGATTGTCCTGCTCTGCTCTGCACTGCAGATAATATATAAAATACTGCAGACTGAACTGCAGTATCTGATTGCTGATTTCATCCCTCTAGCTTACTGAAGCAACTTTCCTGTCTTGCAACTTTTCCTCTCCATAAAGACTATTTGCACTGCAGAATGGCATATAAACATATGTTTTCAAAAATTTTTACTGTATTAGAAAGAAAATCCAGAAACACTTTATAAAACCCCCAATCTGCATAACAATCCAAACTACTTCTGTAAATTACTGAGTCTGTACAGCAAAATCACACAGGTAAAAGTTACAGGATCAATTTTCTATAAAAATGAACCCAACACCATTTACATTACTAGAAAATGACCCAACATTTTAATCTTGAAGACTTTTCAAACATTACTGCAATGTAATTGTGGAAAACCATGTTACTTCTTAGAAGGTAGTGAAGTATATCCAAGCAGATGTGTATCTTCTTCAGTTACCAAGTTTGATTTTCCTTGTTCAGTTCCTCATTGCTAACATGGCATTTATGTCCCAAATAAGATTTCGTAACTGATCCATGATCTGCTTCAGCTGCTGATTTTTCTGTTTCAGCTTCTGTGGGAAGAGTTTATTAGAAGTTTTTTTTTGTGATCAGTTTAAATAGCACACTCAAAAATGCAACAAAAGTTACAGTGCTGTGGAATGCTATATGAATATTTTTCTCAGTTGTCAGTGAGCACTATTAGTGGGATAATACATCCCCTTTAAAGCACATTCTAAAAATACAAGAAAGCCTCAAAAGTTAAGGACCATTGCTAGAGGGGGAATGCTGTTTCATTTCACAGCAGCCTTTTATCAAAACACCTGACACCTTCAAAAACTGGAGGCTTGCAGGGATCAGTCCTCACTTTGAGAAGTCTAAAAGAGAGCATCCTAAGATGGAAGAAAGAATTTGGGGAGCAGGTAAATTTATGTGAATATGTGTTTTATAAATTTGGTTTCGAGAAAAATGAAGCAATAACATTACAAGTTTGAACAAAGCACAGGGTATAGGTGAAACAAATCAAGCTTTTGCAACCCTTCTGTGATGTAGGTCAACTGTGAAGTGGTAAGAGTCCTGTCTTGAAAAAGGTTTTCCCAAGCATGCTGAATTCTTTAAAATTATTTATTTGTTTTTCCAAACTGCAGAAGCATTTGGAGGATCAGGAGAACAGCAAACTATCTTTTATTTGGTTGCATAGCCAAAACTTAAAAAATTGTGTCTCTAGAGAAAAAAGATCAGGGCATCAAGACATGACACAATTTCCCTAAACTTTCATGCTTCACAATAATACCCATATTTATTGCCTCATTTATTCATTTTCCTGCTCAAATCAAAGCTGTAGAGAAGTTAGGTTGTTGTTAACAGTACACAGTTTGTCCTTCATTTCATTCTGATTTGGTAAGATGTCAACCTTCCAACATTAGAGATCAAACTACTTATTCATTAGGGACGTCGGGAGTTCCAAGTAAAGTGAAGGCACAGGAAAGATTGCTTCCATCAAAACAGAACAGAACGTTTCAGGTTTGATGTAACTGTTATTTGCATTACACAAAAGGCAATACATTAAAAGCATGACTCAAATCAGTAACAACCGAAGTTACTGGAACAGAGAGAAAATGAAGCAATATCCTGAAAATTAGTCTCCTGAATCTTGATGCAGTCGACACTACAGTATTTTTAAGTTGCCAGTTGGCCAGCTGGGAAGGAAGTCCAAAGAAAAAAAAGGAAGCCTATGCACTTCAGACCTGTAAAAACAGTCTGAAGTAATATGGTAATTACGCTTAGATTACATGGGGAACATACTAAGGGAAATACTCCTGAATACAGACTTTTGTGGGACACTGGAAGAGGCAACACTCAGATCTAGACTCCCAAGAATGATACAAAAACATACGTAGGTTAATTTAACCAACATGGAATTCCTAACCAAGCATTTGACAGGCTAAAAAGTGCTTTAAAGATAAATCTGTGCATTTATCTAATGCTTCTTTCTTTTCCATCTGCTGATCCAAGACTTCACAACATACAGCAGAGATTCAGCTGCTAACTAAAGACAAGAGAGAAAGCTAAGAAGCATGTAGTTACCACAACACTGAAATGACAGAATGGCAAGGGTCTTCCTACCAAAGGTCATTAATTCAAGATCCTGATGCTTGAGAAACCACAAGAGGGATGAAATTAACAAGCATGTTCATACCTGTGGTATTTTTAAACATAATTCTGTTTTCCATCCTCAACATTCAGTCATAGAGAAATCAATGACTGTTACATCAAAATTACTAGTTCAATGCAAGCTGTAACTCCCTCATACTGACACCACAGCATTTCAAGGTATTTCAAAGTCTTCATCAATGGAAATGAAGGCTGAACAGTTGGTGATGGTAATTAAAGTCACAGACAGAAATAAGAACCACTGCCTCTGAGCAGACTGTTTTCTCTCTCCATCCATTTCTAACTGTACCGTGAAATACTGTTACTCACACGAACTTTGCGTAAGTTATGCTCGAAAGACTCACTCTCTAATACTGTTTTCCTTTCTTGTGAAAATATTATTACACTATAAATTGTTTGATCTTTATTTGATGCTAGACAGGGGAACCTTCAGACTGGATTTCATTTGTTTTCAAAGCATCTGGAAGGACAAGAAGTATAAATTTGTTTATTTATCTGAAGATAATTTTAGATCTTCATCTTTAGTGAAGAGTTAACTTCTTAGCTCTTCTACTTTTTCTGGAGCCAGAAAAGACATCTAAGATGAAGCACCATCCTTGGGTTGCTAGGCTGTTGAAAGAATAAAGAGAGGAGAAAAAAATCCACTTCAGAGAGCACAGTCTCCTAATTGAAATGCATACACTGATCTTTGTTACTGATCTTTGTCAGGCAGTGGTCCACACCACAAAGTACTACATAATTAATATGTTCTGCACCACTGGAAGTGCTGGCCTCTGCTTAAGACTTTGCTGAGCCAGTAAGAACATCTCAAGTCAAGTCTAACCTTGAAAAGATAGGTGAAATGGCCTTCTCGGGAAATGGGCAAAATCTTTAAGCAGCTTCTGCAGCAGTGACAGATTTTCATTTGAACAGATTGCTTGCAAGTTGTCTCCCACTCTTTCCTCCTTCTGTTGAAATGACTTAGTTGAACTCTAGACTGCTTCTCAGGATTAACAAGATGTTGTATGAAACAAGAAAAAGTACTTCATCCTACATACATGCTACAGCTTTTGAGTTAATCTGCTTTAACATAGCACAGGGAAATTCTATGAGGCAGTTTATAACGAGTTTAAGAGGCCTAAATTCAAGTTACATCTGTCAGACCTGTTTCTGTTAGTCCCTCTCTGTCAGAAAAGTGATCTGACTGAAAACCTACCCGAGGGGGTCTTCTTTTGTGGTGTTAGTTTGCAAGTGTTATGGCCATTGTGATGGAGTTGGCAAGGACTGCACTTTCCAGTAACCAATGAGTCCTTAGTTGGCTTAGGTCAGGTAGGTAATTTATGAAAACATTTACTGAAGCACAAACCCCACATAAATGAATCAAAGTGGGAGAACCTGAACATACATCCAGAAAATGAAAAGGAATAAAAGCAGCCATAAGGAACACACCAAGTTTCATACAGATTTGAATTCAGTAGGACACAGTAATTTCAACTTTGACTGAAATAATTTTTTTTACCAGAAGCCATTCTTGCTTCACTTGCATTTTATTAGAAATCAGTGCTGCTAGACCAATTTACAACTTAAAATCAGAGATGTATCAGAACCTTCCTTTGCACAGTGCTCTTGTCTCTCTCCTCATTTTAAGTTCATGTACCCTTCAAATTTTAAAACATCACTGTAGGTCATTATGCTGCACTCAATCCATTTGCTAGAAATCCCTTCTTCAGGCAAAGAAAATAATATAAACCTGTGGAAGAGTAAGATCATATTCCAAGTGGTGCTTGGAAAAAACACCAACAGTACTGTCTGTCTAAGTTGTACAGGCTCTTCTTCTGCTTAAGGAAAAAACAAGCAAAGATCTGTTTCCATCTTGAAAATCTTATACTGAAGACCATTCTCTTGAATGCTGTGTCAGCTATGGTTTTTACCTGCTCTATTCAAGATCTACAACAATACAGGCCAGAAGGACATCAGGACATCTCAGTATCTCAGTGTAACATTAAGTATTAATAACCATAGTACCTTTACTTACATAAATTTTAGCAAAATTTAAAAAAATGATGTGTACTTTGTTGATTAAGACTCTACTACAGAGAACTTGCTTCACGTTCTCTCCCAGGAGTTCCTGAACCATGAAACACTTTAGGTTGGAAAGGACCTTATAGGTCAACTAGTCCAATGAGCAGGGACATCTTCAACTAAATCAGGTTACACAGAGCCCGGTCCAGCCTGGCTGTGAATGTTGCCAGGGATGGGGCATCTACCACCTCTCAGGACAAGTGTTGTATCACTCTCAGCCTAAAAAATGTCTTCCTTGTATTTCATCTAAATTGGCTTCTTTGCCCTTTGCCTTATCGCAACAGGCCCTGCTAAAAAAGTTTGGTCCCATCTTTAAGTCCCCTTTGAGTACTGAAAAGCTGTTTTAAGACCTCCCTGGTTTCTTCTCTCCTTCAGAGTGAACAGCCTCAACTCTAAGCCTTTCCTCACAGGAGAAGTGTTCCATCCTGCTGAGAATTTTTGCAGCCCTACTCTGAACCCCCTCCAACAGGTCCATGTCTTTCCTGTGCTGAGGAGCCCAGAGCTGGACACAATACTCATGTTACCCCTTCTGACCAATGAACTGCTGTGGGAAGTGATTCTTGAAAACTTCATGAAGGTCACAGTGGCCTCTGTGTTTCCACATAAGTCAAGCCCAAGAAATTTCTACAGAAACAATGTTTGTAATAGGAAGGTGACATTTATACTGTTCTTTTTTTAAAATGAATCCTTCATAATGAAATCTCTGAAGTATGAAGGTGGAAAAACCTGCTCTTTTCTTTTTTCCTTTGGTAGTCAAGAGACTATTTACAATGTTACATGCATATACCATATGTTATATGCACATAGCTGGAAAAAAATATGATGGAAGAAGTGCCCTCAACACTTTGCTCGAACTCTCTTAAAGCTGCCAAGTGGTGTCTTAACTTACAGCTGCCTCAACTGATACCAAGACTCATTTTCCATCATAATAAATTCATTTATCAATCTATTTATAGTTTTTTTTTCCCAAAGGGATAAAAAATATTCCTCACTAATACAGTAACTGCTGTGCAACTAAAGATCAACACACTCACTGTCCAGTATCTACAGCCTTTCCTGATAACTTTGCAGAAATGAGAGACTGAGTTTTCTGCCTTGCCCCTCACCTGACAGCTGAAAGGAAAACTGCTCCTTCTGCATGTGTAACCTGTGGTCCTGAAACAAACAGAGGCATCAGTGACAGCCTGTGCCCTGCTGCAAGCTCAGTACTTTTCACCTGTTGACCCAGACAGGATTGTATTTATCCACTGATCTGTTGTTCTGAGAGCAGTAAGCACCTTCATTCAAATAGATGGATGTTTGCTTCATACCAATTATTTATCATTCAGCGATGAGGTCCAAGGTCTTATTTGCTGAGTACCATCTAAGCTCTGTAGCTTGTAATGGAATTATTCATTCCCCAAGGTGCTTCTCCACCACTTCTCAGTGTTACATCCCCATTCTTAATATGAAAATCCCACAGATCTATGATCCTCAGTTACAGATGGCAAACTCAGTCACACAAACACTACAGATAAAACTGCAGTGCTGCCAACTTTGTCCAAAGACATTTAAGATTCATGTTCATCTCTCAACTTTGTATTTTAACAGCTTCCCACGTACTCAAAGCTACCATGAGCCATAAGGGGGAAGAATGAACAACCACCACAGACAATTTGTGGCAAAGAAAAAAAATTCAGCTCCTAAGAGCTGCCTTAGTTAGTTACTCACTACACACAATAAATCCTTCCTTCTCATTCCCAAATTCCCTCCTTACTCAATAGTCTAATGCCAGTTACGCAATACTGGATTTTTATAATCTTATTTACTACAATACTGATTCAATCTAAATAGTGCCTAGTCTGCCACAAAAGCAGAATAGCTCAAAAGACTCTCCCAGAATAGAAAGTGGGAAGGAGGGAAGAGGAACCAAATGTGATAATGCAATTAATGTTGCATAATATGTATCTATATGAGGACAAAATTGGGATTTTACAGGCAGCTTTCTGCTCATTTTTCCTAACTTTTTTTCAACTTTTTAAGCATGACATGGTTTTGATATAGAATGCAATGTGAAAAATTTTGTGTACAACATTTTATACAAAACTGAAAAGGAAATAATTAATTATCTGGAATAAAAATACATCTCAATGCTGAGAAAGTTGGTTTATGACATAACAAGACCACTCTACCTAATTTTCTATTGGAGAGGGGATATGCTCCTGATGAAAAAGGAAGTATTTCAACTCATTTGCAAGAAAGACAAGAAGCGGGATCCAGGAAACTACAGGCTACTCAGCCTAACTCCTGACTCCAGAAAGACTGTGCAGCAAATCCTTCTGTAAGTCATATCCAGACACATAAAGTGACTGGGAAGAGTCATACTGGATTTCCTAAAGATGCCTCGTGCATGACCAACATGATAGCCTTCTATTGAGAAATGACTGGCTCTATGGCAAGGGGAGAGCGGAGATTTTCTTCACTTTCATAAAGTAAAATCACTCATTAGTCAGGCTTTTGACACCTATCCAAATTTGCCTTTGAGCAAATTGGTGAGAGGTGGTTTGGATAGGTTAACTACTGGGTTGATGGAAAATTAGCTGGACTATGGAATTCTAAATGCTGGGATTGTCAGTATTAAGACCAAACGCTAGTTAGCCACCCTTGAAGTTTCTCAGGATTGATACTAAGGTGAATATTCTTAATATCCTCATTAATGACTAATTCACACTTAATGACCCAACCACCATATCAAAGTTATCATGTTGGTGGATGATGCCAAACTGGGGAAAGTGAAAAATGTACTCAGTGGTGGGATGCTGGATTCAGAGGGTCCTCAACAGGTGGGAAAGGCAGGCCAACACCTATCTCCGGAACTTCAATTAAAACAACATCCTACGTCAGAGGTCCTTTTTGATACTTTCTAACAAGTTTAACCTGAGTCATCAGCAGATCTTTTTTGCAACGCGGAAGACAAACTGCACTCTGTCCTATATTAATTAGCAAGAGTGTACCTCTCGGGTCAGTTGAGTAGCTCTGATACTCTCTTCTATTTAGCTCTGGAGAGTGACTTCAGTTTGGGGATCAATACAAAGCTCTATCATACTGGATAATGCCTAGTGGAAGGTCACCACAACAATTAAAGCTGTGTTTGTACAATCTCAAGCAGAGAAGGTCACAGGGTGGGATCACAGTGATGATGTCTTCAGCCACCTAATGAAGCTCACAGAAAAGACAAAGTTGGACTCCTCTTGAGTATACAGAGCAAAAGGATGAGGGGCATAACTCAAATATGCAAGTTATGACAAAGAAAATTCCAATGTAACATTAGGAAAATTTTCACAGTAGAAGTCAACCCTTAAGAAGGGCCCAGGAAAGACAGAATTTCAGTCCTTACAGATATTTGAAATGCTGGAGCATGGACATGACCTGGAGTGGCTGGATCTAACTTTGCTGGATAACCCTTTCTTGGGCTGGGGGCTGAACCAGATAATCTCCAGACATCCCACTGAGCCTAAATTCCTCTGATTCTACCATTGCAGAGAGTCAGTCTGGGTACTCAAAAAATCATGGCATTGTCTCCAGTGCAGATTAATCTGCCCAGAAGGTGTCCAAGTAGCAAATTCTTCCCCTCTTGCTAAAGCGTTCCTTGGTGCGCACTCATATTTTGGGTGAAAAAGGACTCTACACATATAAAACCAATTAAAATACATGCAAATAGTGTGAAAGGTAGTTTAAAAGGAATTTAGGTTTTCTGCATAGTCCTGAACAGCATCAGCTGCAAGGCACAATGTTTGCGTTATCAAAAAAAGCCCAGAGCTAAACTTGTTACAGCTTAACTTAAAAATCTGTCATGTAGATTGTCTTTTTCTCTCTCAGCAAGATCACAGTTAAACACTCAACAAACATTAGTTAAGAGTATCAAATATGATTGTTTTCTGAAGAGCCACCTGGAATATCCAAATGCTATTTTGCTTTGTTTTCACACAAATGTACTTACACTACTAATTATGTGATGGTTTTCCTAAGTGCTTCATTCAAACCAGACCTACAGCATAAATGAAACCTAAGCTGCACTTGCTCCATTCCTAAAAGCAAGCAGTAAAGAAAACCACTGATAGGGCAGCAAAAAAGATCAAATAATTCTCAGTTTTTGATATGGTATTTCTGTTTCAAGTCCTCTCAAATATACTACAAGACCACAGACTGCAGGTGAGCCTCACATCTTGAAAATAATACTGATGATTCTATACTTAAAAGGTAAAAAACTTAATAGGCAGAACATTAAACACTCAAAAAACATGAACAGCAGAGAGGAAATCTTGGTAACATCTTCCACTTGCTGCAAATAGATTAATTTCAATGAAAACTGGATCAAGATGTGTACCAGAAGACCAATTCAAATACTAAACTGATTCTGGAACAGTAATTTATTTTAAAAAAAAGACAACCACCTCAACAATTTACAAGCTCTGAAAGCATACACAGATAAAAAAGAATAAGCTACATTTTTGGGAACTGCAGGAGAGATTTGTTTAAGACAAGAGATATGGATAGTCAGTGCTCAAGAAATGGTTTGTTTTGTACTAATGGTACAAGCTTCTTATTGTGGGCAAAACTCCCTTGTGTTATAAAGCTTAATGGGATTTATTTAAATCTACAGTTGCTAATTATTACTGAATTGGTAGGACAGAAATTCGTTGCCTGGTAATGTAATCTATATTTTAAATTAACAGATAAGTACTTACATAGCCAAGGTCAGCACATTAAAATTTCTGACCTAAAAGGTCAGCAGAATAACTAAATAAGACCAAAACGTGTCACAGTAAACCAACAGCAAAAAACTCCTGCAGTTTTTAGGAACTCTAATACATCAACAGATTCTCCTGGCCCATGAACGAGATGGTGAGCATAGGAACTACCTGAAACTCCTCTCTTCCTCCATGAGGGTGCTTCTTTCCCAGACACTGCAGCAGCAAATGTCATTTCATTCATGACAGAATGAGGGCATTTTCGTGTAAGAATATATGATCCACAAGGTTTATAGGAGCTACTACTTGTTTTGGCAGTGCTCCACACTGTGGGGAGGTTAGTGTCTTTGACATACATCCAGAGCCACTGAAGAAATCAGACTGGCTGGGATTGCACGGCAAGAAGAGCAAAATTAAGAGATCCATGGCAGGTCTAAGAACTAATTCAAATATCACAGTAAGTGTCAAAGTCTTGGGTTATTGCAATAGTGATTTTCTGGTACCAGTAACATGCAAGACTGAAAAAATAATGCCTATCACAGCAAAAAGGATTAGGTGAGAAAAGGACAAAGAGCTGAAGGAAGAAAAGATTTGGTTGAGAATATAAAAAGCTTCTTTAACTATCATGTTGGTTTCCCTGTCACGGTATTTTCACTAACATTTTGTAATACTGCAATTTTCCTAAAATTAATTAATCAAATTGAGTTGGAGGTGGACATTACGCACTAGAGAGGACTAAAGAGCTGTCAGGTATGCCAGCTAAGAACCAGAGCAAGCCCTCCTTGAACCCAGCAGCCAGTGTTAGAAATTAGACCAATTATCTGATTCTAGTGATTTTTCTTTGCAAAAAAAAAATATAAAGAATATATAATTCTAGTCATAAAAGCATTTCCTAGTCTGTAATGTATTAAAATTTGAGTGTTGAAAATGGTACTAGATGTGCTTTTACAACTAAAGGGAGACAAAAGAAAAAGTCAGTGAACTTTCAAAGAACAAGAAGTTTAGCTTTCTTTTGCTGCAGTTACTAAGTATTTGTCCACAAGAGAACTAGAGAAAGTTCAACTATCTTCTGAAGATTTACTGTGGAAAATCTGGAAATTAGGTATAGGCATTAAAGTATAAATTCAGGATTTCAGCCTACATTTCCATGAAGATTTCAATGCATTCTTAATTACCCGTTTGCTACCAATGGTCCTGTAACACCATCAACCTTTTTAAGGTTCAGAACTCTTCATAAAAATTTATGAAATTATTTTCACAAGATCACACCAAGGAGGTTTAAAACTATATTAACATAAAAGTACAACAACAAGGGCAAAACCATGTCATAGAACTATTAAAACCACCACGAATATGGACAGTTAAGCTTATTAATACTTAAAGATTGCAAATAAATGTGCATAAATTCACAGTACAACACTACATGCAATATAATACATACAACCCTGCTACATCAGCACTGAAGAGAAAGATTACAACAAGAGAGCTGACAACTGCATTTCTCTAAATTCATGTAGTCCTCATTTTCTCCTGTACAATACACATGCATTTTTCTAAATAAATGGGTTATGAAAAATTTAATACACGGTGATTGTGGAAGACAAATTAAAACACAGGAAGTATTTTAAAACCTGAAAATCCATCAATTATTAATTCCATAAATAAAATTTTCATTCATTTATTTCTTTTGTTCTGATACTTTTGTAGATTATAACTCCTTTTTACTGAGCACTTGCAGATATTACAGCCATAGAAATATTTATTTAATCCTATCTTTGTACTTTACAGATTGAAGAAATAATGTTCAAAATTGTGGTCTGGTAAAACTGTGTATTTTTAATCTCCGTATTGCATTAGCTTTTTACTACAGCATAATTATTTTTAGATTTGAATCCCTCTTCAGTAACTGTACCCAGTTGCACAATGCCACTCAAACTGAAACTTTAAAATTTTAACTCATTTAACACTCATAATTCATAATACATTTTTTTTCTGAATGTGCCAAGATTCAATAAATGTTCCTCTTCACAAAAGGAACAGTCTTCCTCAAACTGTCAAAATACAGAAGGTAGCCCTGAAAATTCTTTACCAACTCACATAATTGTAATAATATTTACACATCCGGTGTTTAATATTAATTATTTTAACATCTAAGGTTAAGTTCTGAAGATAAGTAAGCTCAACAGGCACCTTAGTTCAGCTTGTACAGTCAATATCTAGTGGGTTACACATAAACATAAACATTACACACTGTATTCATAAGAATATATATGTCCTCTTTAAAAGAGACACAAGTTAAAATTGTAAGGAAACCTAAACTCTAATGCCAGAAGTACAGCTAAAAAATAGTTGTTTAACTAAAAGGTCAATACTGAAATATTTATAAATAAAAAGTATCTATCTCCAGTTTTGATGGCAGCCATCACACATTCTGTATTTACAGCAATCTAGAAATTTAGGCTTGGTAATGTGAAAATGACATTTCTCAATTTATGCAAATTAATTTCAACTTTGTTACCTTATTTACTTCCATGATTTCCCTTCTCTCTTCACTAGCAAAACGAAGCTGACTTGCAGCACCACGATCATCATGCTTGGAGCCATCTTCTTCAACATATGGAATAAGTTGCTGTGAAGACAAGAAACATCAGCTTTAGAGGGAAAAAAAAAAAGAAAAAAGAAAAGAAAAAAAAAAAGAAAAGAAGAAAAGAAAAAAATAAAAGAAAAGAAAAAAAGGAAAAATCAAATCCAGGAAATACCTACAATACTACCATTTTTCCAGGTTTTTAACTGCCTAAGAGAAAGTGGAGACAAGCCTGTTTGCCACCTCAAACCTAAAGGCCTTGCAATGACCTCAGCTGGTTCTCCAGGAAAACAATGTACTTCAAAAAGACACAATCCACACATTAACAAACCTAGACCAAAGAAATTTCCTAACTGCAGGCAGAAGCCAGTCTTTCCATTTTAAGATGTTTATCATAGATCACCCTTGTAGTTTTGAATTCTGCAGATTGGGCTTTTAAAATTTACTACCCCACACTAAGAAATAAAACCACAAACATGATGTTATCATTATGATAAAGCACTGTAGTGATATACTGGACATAAATATGACTGGCTTTACATCAGTAAAGCTACTTGGTTAATACTCTAGTTATGAACTGCTATTTTAATGAGCCTCTGTGGCTACTCTTATGACCAGGCCTACCCAAAATGAGTTTTTCTGCAAGAATTTCTCACCATGATCTCCTCAGATACACAGAATCATAGTTTGGTTTAGGCTGGAGAGGACCATAGTGCACTGTGGTTTTTTGCAAGCTTTGACAATGCCAAAATTCCTCGATGCAGAATTTCTAAATGAATACTACTAAACGTTTCCTTCCTAAAAAATTAAATTAAAAAGAAATATACTAGATACAAAACAAATACCTGCTTCTGTGTCAGAACACTCCCAGGGTACTAACATTTTCTTAAAAGATAATACATCCACCAAGTCCATAGTCTGACATTGTTTCTTCTGTCCTGAACTGTGCAGAATTACATCAGTGTTTACATACACACTACAGACAAATGGAAGACTAATATTGATAAAAGTGAGCAAGAAGACATAAGTTTAAAAGCCTGTGAGCAAGTTGCTCATCAAGTCCATATTAACTTCTTACTTAGGCTGGGATGTAATAGTACAAAGCATTTAGTGCCTTCAGCACTGATGGAAAGTTTACTTTGATTTAACCCACTAAAAATGCCATTTTCTTCTACAGAAAAATTTTGGCAGCCATTCTTATTAAGCTTAGCAAAATGGACAAAAGCTACCACATTAAACTCTGCCGTGAAAAAGTACCACATGTTTACCACTTACTACATTTGCAGACTATAAAGAACAAGAAGTGGGGCTGCTATATGCTCCTGGAAAAATCCCTCTCTAATGGAAACATAAAGTAGCACTCAAAGGAGAACATTCCCTTTGAAAACCTCCCTATCTTTCAAAAAAAAGGTGATAGAAAAAAAAACCACAACAAAACAACAACAACAAAAAAACCACAAACGTACAAACCTAAAAAACCCAAACCTACAAAAAAAGCAGAACTCTACCTAATACACAAAAGAAGCAGGAAATTTAATCTTTGTAGGCAGGTCTTCACTTGCTACATTGTTTAACAGAAAGTTAATAATATCTATCACATGTTAGTACACACTAATGAAAAGTAATAAAATATTTATATCAATAATAATGGAATAAGCAATACTAGCAGGTATGGACTTCTCTTGACTGTGCAAAAAAGAGTTTTGTTGATATTCTGTAAAGACATGGTTAGAATACTGGCCATTAAATAATACAATTGAGACTACTGAACTCCTGGAAGAAGAATTTAACAAAACTGATCCAATGGGAATGGTGTGCCACTGGCATTCACTCTAACCAATAAAAACATGAGGAGGCAGGCATCTACTAAGTTTAAAGAAGAAAAGACTGGAAGATTAAAAAAAAATATACCCCAACTATCAATAAAAAACTCTGCTGTGACTAAGTTATCAGTGAATCCTTGCATTAAAAAAGCCTGAAGTGACTTCTTATTTTCTCTATGGAGATTCCTTTCCATCCTGATAATGGAAAAAAAATGTAAGAAGTTATAGAAAAAAACCAACACAACCCCACATCATTCCACTGATATGGGGAAAAAAGCTGTAAAGCTTTTTTTGCAAAAGCATGTAAAGCTTTTAAAGAGGACACAAGTATTTGGTTATTGCACACAAGTCAACACACTGTGAAAACAGGTTTTATTTTTTATTAAATGCAAAAATTAACTTATGCCCTTGCTTGCTGTCAGGTTTCCATTTCTCTGAAACCCTTGTCAAAAGTCAGCAACTGTTAACTGAAACAGTAGTCTAGAAGGGACTGTACTTAATGGACTTCCTCATTTCTTTACTTCTATTCAGTTAAGAGACTCACACTTCAAATATAATGACTGCATGATTAAAATTCAATGGACAATCAAAAGTCCGTTAATAAAATTGCCTCCGAATCCAGAGGTCAGTAATTAAAGAATTTCAAAGTTCTGGTTAATATAGTTGCAGGAGCAACCCAAATTGTAACAAAACCCAGGGTTTAAGAGTATTACTAGAAATTAGAAACAATCTATGAGAAAGATGACACTAAAGATTTTATGAATAACGGTAGTATTATTAGGAAAAACTTTGGCCAATCCTCCTCCCTGGAAGTTTTACGCTGTAAATTTTCTGTCACCACTGCACATTTAGGTTTGGTTCATACTGGGCAGCAGGTTAGGAATAGCTGAGTGAGGGAACTAAGGAGGCACAAACTATTGGCCAGAGAAAGTAAATAATACTAATTACTCAGGAGCCAGGCTGACAGGTGAGAGCTGGAAGCAGGCTTTTCCCCACTTTTTCCTATTTCTGATAAAAAATTTGCCCTGATCCTCTTTTTTTTTTTCCTAGGAGAAACAAATTGGCGAAGGTACCAAGAAGCTGGAGGAAAAAAGGTTAAAATTTTAAATTAAGTTTGTTTTCACAGAATTGCAGAATCAAATATGCTGGAAAAGACCTCTGAGACCAAGTCCAACTTATGACAGAACACCGTGTCAACTAGACACTGTCTCACAACCTTTTAACAAGCTCTAATTAATAAACAGAATTCAGTCCACTGAATAATCCCAGTATCATTAAAAGCTGTTATGAGTCTCCTGCAACTGAGGAAGATGGATGATTTGCTACCCAGAGTGGTTATTCTGATTTGCAATTTATACATAAATAGAGATACTTACTTCTATGGGAACAGGATCGAGCCCGGCACAGTTTTCATTACATTTGTCATAGACTAATCTCAGTTTTCTGAAGAGTATGGATAGCTGACGGAGGTGTTCCTGCAGCTTTGCCAGTCTGTCTTGATATGTTGCAGTATGATAAGTAACACCATTTGGTAACTTGGAGAACCAAAACATTAAAAATATTACGGCAAAGTTTCTGTCACATGAAATAAAGATAGTACAGACAGGTTTTTGTATATTTTAAAATAAGACAATCACACTTTTCCCATTGCAATCACTGAAATTTTTATTTTCTTTACTAGCAAAATTACGTATTTTATGTGTTCAATCACTGCTGTCAAACACCCTCATGTATTCTACACTTTGGTCACTGTCAATCCCTCTGACTTTTCAGTGAGTGTCCTTGCAATGTTTAAATATGACTCTGTTGTGACTGGGGTTGAGATTTTGTGTCTCGACCCCAGGCCACTCAATTCAGTGACACAAGAACCATGAAAATAAAGGAGTGGGAGTGATTACTTATCTTGTACTCTCCACAGAGAAAACACAAGAGAAGTTTGTATGTTTTCTCAGTAAGCAGATACAAATAAGGATTATGTTGTTTTTCCTAGCAAAAAAAGGTTTAGGGGGAAAAATATTTCAGAAAAAGATCAATGAAAATTCCTCTAAAATTACTCCCAATATGTTGACATAAACAGAGAAACATAACCAACATATGAACAGGCTTCATTACATAAAAGAAAACACAGTTACTAAGTGTAGAGGTTTTTTTATTGTGGGGGCAATGACAATTCAGCACTTCTGAATTTTACTTAATGTACAGGACTAAGCAAATATATTAACAGTAGTACTCGCTTCTTCAACCAATCCTCCTTTTCAGAGCAGTTTGATCGACTTTTCTAAATATCCTAAAGCGTCTTCTGAGTCTACATATACTGCCAGTCGGTGATAAAAACATGGCAACTTGAGTGTATAAAAATACTTGTTTCTCACCTGCATGTTCCTCAGTAACTGGAATATTTCCATGGTTCGAAAGACGATGTCCTGCACGGTCTCCTGGCCGATGCGGCAGAGGGAAGCCGTGTTCACCTCCCGGGCAGCCTGAGCCTGAGTCCCGGAGAAGGCGCCCGGCGGCATCCCCGCCCCGGCCAGAGGCGGTGTCGACATCTCCTGCCGATGTCCGGTCACACTGGGGCCAGCTGCGCGGAGAAGTGAGGATGGAACAATTAAATACTCGTTTGACTCTATCTAGCAAACTTCTGCAGGGTGGCTGTCCCGCTCCTTCTCCCCGTCCGTGGCTCTGTCCAGGAGATGAGCTCGGCTCAGCGCGGCATCCCTTGGTGCAGACACCGCTCCCTGACCCCCCACCCTGCCGGGCAGGGGAACTGGGGGCACCCCTCACCCACCTCCCTCCCCTCACAGCGGTCACTGGGCCCTCCCCGGCCCCGCTCCGTCCCAAGGGGAACACCACAGAGGTTTTTTTTACCCAGCTCCAGCAGGCAGAATCGCAGTCCTGGACTCCTGGAGCGGTACCTGCCCGAGCATTCCTCCCTCCCTGACCCACCCGCTCCCGGGCCGAGACGGGGCCGCGCCCCCGCGGCCTCCCCTGACTCCCGCCCGGGCCCGGCCCCGCTCCGCACTCACGGTGTCCCCGCCGTGCTCACGGTGTCCCCGGGGCGCTCACGGTGTCCCCGAGGCACTAT
>VWZU01019638.1:1017915-1101297 GCA_013397095.1 Sterrhoptilus dennistouni
AGCCCAGGGCATTTTTCTGACTTGCTGAATCCAGGGCGGGTTCGCGGGCAGCTCAGCCAACATGCGGGCTCTTGGAGCTGAAGAGTTTGGTCAGAATCCGCGGGGATATTCAGACACTCCCGCCACCCCTCTGTCAGATCATAGAAGCATTGAACAGTTTGGGTTGGAAGTGACCTTAAAGATCATTTAATTCCAGCCCTCCTGCCACGGGCAGGGACTCCTTCCACAGACCAGGTTGCTCAGAGCTCCAGCCTGGCCTTCAACACTGACAGCGATGGATGTAAGTTCCCACGTCCTGGGGCAACCTGTTCCACTGTACCACCACCCTCAGAGTAAAGCATTTCTTCCCAACACCCAAACCTACTATTTTTTTCAGTCTGAAGCCGTTCACTTTTTTATCACTAAAGTTCAGGATGAAGAGTCCCTCTCCACCTTCCCCGTAGGCCCCTTGACATGCTGTAAGGCTGCTCTGAGGCGTCCTCTCTCCTGGGCCGAGCAGCCCCAGCTCTCTCAGCCTGTCCTTGCAGGAGACATGCTCTATATTCCCAGTCACACTGAGAGATGGCTGTGTTGGAGTCCAGGACATCCCTTTGGATGACCTGGGACCCGGGAAAGAGAATTTGAGCCCTGGACAGGGGGCTGTGGAGCTGGTCCAGGGGGTTGGAGACCTTGGCACAGAGCCCAGGAAGACACTGAGTTTGATCTTAGCCCATGGGAGAAACTTCCAGCACAAGAAGAGGAATTGTAAATCACCAGGAAGTGAAAATAGTAGTTTAGCACAGTAGAAGATGCAAAATTCAGTAGTTTTAGGATTCTTAGAGGTAAATGGGGGACAAGATGGTGGGATTTGGGTGGTACCTCGTGTCCCTCTCCTTCTTCCTCGTCCTCCATCTTCTGGGGTGGTGATGATATAAGGTAGTTGGAGTGGATTGGGTCAAAGTAGAAGTGACCCTCTTAGTGTAAGCACTAGGCATTGGTGTGAAATAGTAAATAACCTCACGTAACTATCTGTATAAATGTAAGGTGACGTCCCATCGGTGGGCAGTCCCCTCGTGTCCCAGCCGCTGTCCGGACCTCGGCTGGGAGCAGAGAAAAACTCTGAGATATCAAATAATAAACAACTCAAGAAACCAGAAAACAAGGCCTTGAAGACTCCGCTTCTTTATACCAATGCGACTCGGGGCTTTTAGAGGGCAAGGACTTTAAACAACCTGAATCTCGGGTGAGAAAACCAACCCGAGATGGCTGAATATCTGTTTTGTGGGATAAGTATGTATTGTCAGTATCTACTTTAAATCCTGTGCTAATTTTACAGCTTTATGGGTGCACTGCTGTTCCTTCCTGCATAGATATATTGTTGCTACTACAGAAAAGCCTTAACACTTGGTCTTCCTTAGTCACAAAGGTCACAGTCGCAGTATTTGCATGGATGTAAAACAGCTCTGAGTGCTTGTACCACACTAATACAATTGAGGCATATTTGGAGTACAGACAAGGCCTCCTATGTGAGGGAGAGAGAACACCCTCAAAAAAGAAACCAGGCAGGTTCTGTGAGGCCTGACAGATGAGCTGTTTCTACAGTAGCTAATGCTTACTGTCTGCCTAACAAAAAAAATTTCTTCATATGCAAAAATCAGTAAGTACCAAAGTTTCTCTGTCTTTTCCATATCTTGCACTCTATTTGAGTGATTGTGGCAATAAGTATCTAAATAGGCAGAAGAGGACATTTACATACCTGCAACTCTTAATGAATTCTTAGTACAGTAAAGATAATTGTGCTGTATTAAAACTGATGTTACAAATGATCTTTTGTGTGAAATGTTTTGCATTTGTAATGCTGTAAGAATAAATCACAGGTTTGATGTGTGGTATACACAGCCTTTGTTAAAGAAAGGAGAAAGCAGTCAAGAAACATTCAGGAACAGAACCATATAAAACTTATTGTCAGAGGCATTTTCTTCATAAAACATTTTTTACCTCAGAAACAGACTACTGAGGGGAAAGAGCACCCCCTATCCTAAACTGGAGCTTTTTGCTGCCTGGCTAAGTTCTCCCTAGCAGTCTGCTTTACTCCAGGTGCAATGGAAATAACTATATTTTAGCAAAGATCTTAGCATAAAGGATACTAAAGTGGTTTCTTAAGCAAAGAGGAAGAAATGGTTTATAAAAATAAGAGGAGGATATTTTCAGAAAGCAAAAGAACATCCCATGGTGTCTAGCTAGACAATGCTTGGAAAAAGCAGCCTGTGGAGAACTTCAAAAGGCTCGTTTAAAAGCCTTTTGAAGTTCTCCAGAGAATGTTTGCCTCTCATTTCACTGTACACTAAGAAAATGATACAAGAACTGTTCAAGTGTTGAGCAAAAAGGATAATGTTTCATATTCTGATTTCATGCCCAAGAGCTCTGTTCACAATGCTTAACTTGCTGCCTCAAATCCAATGGCATAGGAGTAATGAGGGATTCAGACCACCTACTGTTCAGGACTGCCAGACAGACTCCATGTATCCTGCAGTATAGGGCTGCCATGTACAGTAGGCAGCTGAAATACAGAGCCAAGTCTGCGTGTGGAGAGTGCTGGAGAATGTTGCTAGGAGCCTAATATTCTTCATTGCCAGTCTGTGCAACCGTCTGAATCTGGGATTTCGTTCCCAGACAAAGGAATCTTCTTTTAGATAAGAATGTTTTCCTGGTCAAAAGAGATAAAGATGAATTTGCTTTTAAAAGCAATCTATTAAGCAACCACTCTCTGACTTCAATTTGGGCCAAGTGCTTTCATCTAGAAGGTGTCCAAATCAGAGATCATCTTTCATATCCATTTCAGTTCCTGCGGCAAACCAGTTCCTTAAGATTCTGCTGCCTTTATTGTTGGGTTGTAGAGAAGCTACCAAAAACCTAACAAAGAGCTTATGTCTGCATGTAATATTCTAGTCCAATCAACTTTAACCCAAATTTGAAATTAGGACTCTTTAAAGAGTAACTACTCACTGGTTATCATTTTCACCATAATAATAGCATATGAATTTTTTTGTCATTTATGTTGTTCTCACTCATACACCCTGAGCAATTCCAAAGATGGTTTTGCTGTGCTCTATAAGGAGAATAAAAATCCTCAGAAGTGAGGGAAGATGGTAATTGTTGCTTTTGTTCAAATAATTTTCTCTAAATCAGTTGATATGCTTGCAAGGCAGTATGAATCATTCTGTTTAAAAATAAACAGAACTGGTGAAATTCCTGGATTATCATCTGTTTTTCTCTACTAAAGAGGAGTTTACTCCCTCACAGGTCTCCTCAGACTATTCCTTAAGCAGTAGTGCTTTGTTACTGCTCTGAGGGTGACAGGTGGGCTTAGGGGAAACGTGTTAACCACGGAAGGACTTTCATTCTCCACCCTGTCCCATGCAGTGTTTATGTGTTCATTCAAGGAGAAATAATGGAACTTTGTGGAACCTTTGCCAACAATAAACAGACACAGCACAGTTTTACTCTTACCAAGATGTGGTAGTTAACAGCATGGCACATAACATTTTTAGTATGTGGCCAACACTTAAGGTAGGTGGAGTTTGATTCAGCAGAGATTATATTTATAGACCAGAGGAAACAGTTAATGGCTGTGATTTGGTGAGGAGGACTGGGTGCTTGGGGAGTTTTTTTGTGTGACAGGGAGTTTTGCAATGTTGTTTTCCATCCAGGCAGGTATTTTCATGAACTATGAAAGCATCCATTTAGAGGGAAGCTGGGCCATCTGTGGTAGTGCTATATAAGATGGGATAAATTAGACAGGATCAAAGCCCAAAGCATCAGAGAGCAATACTCCATGCCCTTGCTCAGTAGAAGGTGAACACAGCTGTTTTCTGGACCAAGGGAGAGCTGGAGTTGAGCAATGAAGACCTCTCTGCATTTACAGGAATCTCTTGCACAGCCTTTTGGTGCTGTGGGTGATAAAAAGGAGAGCAAGGAGAGCAAGATGGAAGGGCCTCAGCCTTGCTGCCTGCCTCTTACTTCTGTCATCTGTGTATCCATAAGCAAACTTGTCTGTATGTTGTATCTGTTAATGGCACAGTCTGCTGGGGCACAGAGAAACAGGGCCATGCCTACTGGGTTTCATACAGGTGGTAACCAACTTCAGTGGTTTGCCACAGCCCAACCTTGGAATGTTCACAGGGTGGTCAGAAAAAATGATCAGGAAACTACCAATTTCAAAATGGCTTTACGTGGTGGGGTGGCTGCCAGGTGCCCACCACACCACCATCACACTCCCTCACTCTCCCCCTCTCCCTTCTCAGCAGTACAGGGGGAGAAATTAGGGTGAAACTTCATGGATTGGAATCTGCATGTGGAAGCACAGTCCTCCCACAGACTCATCCAAATGACACTGTTGGGACTCACATTGCCTCCATAACCAGGGTCAGTGTGTGGGTTACTATAATTACTATGGGTTTACTACTTCCCGTAGGATAAAAAAAGAATTAACAGAATATGGAGAAGTCAGGTGCAGTCTGACACAATGAGGCTTTTTGGTTCTTGCTGTGCAGTGGGTCCCACACATCATTTCTTGATCTTCCCTGGCATGTTATATCATCAGTTTTCTTCTTCTCTGAAGTTTCCTTCTTGACATTCAGCTCAGGAATGTTGCCCTTGGCCCATTTCATATTCCTTTAAACACCAAAGAACTAGTTTTGTAGTCAGTTGTTTCTGGCATGAAGATTGTTATCCTTTCACATGTTTTATGTGATGGGCTGTTATGCCTGGCATCTGGTACTCTCCCTGTAACTGTGACAGAAGAAAAAAGAGTAGCAGGACTTATTCCAGGGTATCACAATGCAGAAATATCCTGATAATTTTTCTGCTTTTGCCATTGTTCAGTTGCTTGTCTCCAAAGAGACATCTGGAAGTCTCAGCATAATCCTGACGTTGTGACTTCAGACCCAAACCCAGAAGCAGATGTATCATGTCTCCTTTGGTCTCTCACTAGCCAGCACCTTTTCTGCAGCCTTCAATTTTATTGGTACTCCAAGTGCTTACACTGAAAATTATTTAAACAGAACAGTACCAAGTTTCCCTCCTTGCTCCAAAATGGCTGTGGGCAATCTGTGTCTTCTTGTACTGGGCTTTCAGACATTTCCCCTGGTTCTATTTTTCTTGAGGAAATGATGCCATATGGGATTAGCTGTATGGAAGAAGAGGCATTCCAAATTGAAGTTTATATGAACTCTATGTCTTCATCAGCCAAATGTGCATTTCTGATGCCTGTGGATAAATTTCCAGCATGTTTGTTTGATGACTTCTCTTGGGGCTTGCTGAAAAATGGCTTGGAAATGGAACATTTGCAAAGAAGCGGATGCTGGCAAAAGAAAGCATTACAATGAGATGTAAAATATGTGCACTGTCATTTATACAGGCAAGTAGCTTCTGGAAAACTTGACCTCTGGCCAGCAGAGGACAGAAACATATCCAAAGAGACCCCTGAAGCAGTGACTGGTACCCAGTGGGATAGAGATGGAGGGACTAATTGTATTTTCACAGCTGTTACACCAATGCTGAAAGTATATTGGTGACAAATGACTTTGTGGTGGACTTCACAGTAGTTAATACAGGAGAAAAGCTAGTCTGCCCTGTGGTTTGGCTGCTATTAGCATTATAATCAGGAGTGCAAGGGTGGTTTTTCCCTTCAGGGGTATGCAGTTTCCCGCTGTTGCTCCACAGTTGGAGGTATAGTTCTCATTAAGGTGTTGACAGATGATATTCCTGTGACTCATTGCATATAGGACAGACAGAGAGTCCTGTGCTTGTTTGCTTCCGAAAACATGTCCTAGTGTGTGAGGAGATCCTTGCTGTGCTCTGTGGTACATGGCTTTTTGTCTTAGACCCTGAAAGGTACAGCAGCCCAGGATTTCTCTCTTCATCTGCCTCTATTGATGTTTTATTTCTCTCTCTGACTGTAAACCTCTAGCAGTAGGTGAAAACTTTCTCTGTGACTTTACAGAAAGAAACTCTCCTCACCCACTTGGGGGAGCACTGAGCACCCATGAGCTGATTGCAGAGAACATTTGTATTCTTGAAGTCCTGTAAGGCTCATTTTTGTTTCTTGTGGCACAAGATGTTTTCTTTCACCTTAACTTCCCTCCTATGAGCAAAATTGTGATTTATTCAGTGTCAATCAAGCTAGATTCTCTAGTCTCATTTCTTATTCACAGGTTCCACAACCCTTTCTGCATGTGAATCAGATATTGCATGTAAACATGGATGGCATGTAAAATAGGTATTAACAAGATCAGACCTTCTGGTGCTACAGATCTGGTCCTGGGAATTTTTGCATTCTTGTCAGTGGCTCCCCTATGCGTGTGACCATTCATGGGCTCATCCTGTATCCTTCGCTACTTCATTGGACATTCATGCACATAATCTATTTGTCCCAAGATACATTTTGCTCTCCTTGTTTTCTTAGTAGATTTAGAATGATTTAAACAAACACAGACATACATTGTGTCTGTGAGAGATGCATTATGGTAGCAGCAGAAGACTTTAGGTAAGAGTATAACCTCATTCTACTGTGTGAGTACAGAAGAAAACAGTCCTTGTCCTCTATGGTTTATGATTCAGAGATTGTATATTTCACAACAAAGAAGCAGATAGATTAAAAAGGTACCTAATAGTTCCTGGGATAAGGAGGTTGGAGTGTCCTAATTTACCATGAAAGTCATCAACAGTGTAGATGACAATGCAGAAAAAATTATAAGGGCATGAAAGATGGATAGTGCAGGTCGTGTCCAAAAAAGCCATCATCACTCGATGTGAGTCAAATGCCACTTGTGTCTTCTCAGTGATATAAGACTATGTGAAATAGGGAATGGAATAATAGATAGGAAAAAAGCATAGCTGGAGGCAGATGTTTGAACACAAATCATCCTTCTAGGCTGATGCATTATTGCAGAGTTCCTGGATTGACTCACTGACATTATTTATGCAAAACTTCTGGCCACATTCCCTCTGTGCCATATTACAAGCAATATATTACAGAATGGAGGATGTCTTCTATTTCCCCAGAGTTTTCCATCCTGTTCCTATATAACCTTCCAGATGTATATCACAATTACTAGAAGCAGTATATTTCTCATTATAATCTGAATCTATATACAACATCTGGACATTTTTACTGACCACATTCCCATGTAGTGCAGACTGGAATGATGGCAAAACTCATCATCCTACTGGATCTGTACTAATTGCACATTAGCTTTTAGACTTTTTTCCTTGAACATCGTGTATCCTGATTTTATTACGGCATGTTGGAAAGTTTTTTGTAGCTTGTAGGGTATGGTACGTTGTGGAGCAGATGTTCAATAGACTCTGTATGGCTGCAACTGCACTAATAATTAAATCCTCATCAGGCTGTTCTCTGAGTGCAAGGCCAGTTGGCGTTGAACAGTCTATATGAATAATATTTGACTCTATTAAACTTTGGAAAAGTGGAACAACACACACACTGCCCACTGGAAAGGAATGGTGTCTCCTGGTACCTCCCACACTGTTGGTGGTAGAGTGCTATTGATCAGGGTAGTCTAGTTTTCTTTTTGCAGTGCAGTCTTACCAGTGTGTACACCATAACAAATGCATTTTTAAATTTGCTTTGAAGACCAGTAACTTTGAAATGCAAAATAGCATGGAGGAAAAGCAAGGTACTAAAGAAGAAACTTCACAATCTTGCCATCCATGTGATTTTTAAGAGGATAATGGAATTTGGCGAACTTGTTTGTTTTTTTAATTTTTATAGGGGCTTTTTTTTAAACATGAAATCTGACATGGACAAGTGCTTTCTCTATAAACTGTATGAAGTAAGTGAGAAGTTTGGTGTTATTTCGGTTTCACAAGTTTGCCAGTATCTGGAGCAAGGCTTTTCCTGGAATGAAGATGATAATTTGCGATCTGAGATCTAAGTGTGTTCTGAGGTTACAACTCAAAAAGGCTTATTAGCAGAGTGAACATACTGTCAGATGCCATGTGACAGCATGAGGATCTCCAAACATGGAAATGCTTTGAGAATTTGGAGAATTCCTGCTTTGGATGGCTTACTTCCAGTCATCTGTAAGCAGAGACTCGACCATAGCTAGTAGCAATGCTTTTACTGAAAATAATGTTAACAAGAGGAAGAAAGGAGTGTCAGCCCCACAGAGCTCACCTATCAGTCTGCCTCTATATCAGGCTGTTACAGATGAGAAGTATGGTGATGTTCCTTGAAAGGAACTGCCAGGCTTGCAGGTTATGGTGCTTTGACAGGCACAGCAGAGAAGCTGCCTCAAACCTAAGAAAACTCTCATGGCTGCATCTGTCCTTACAGATATGTGGAAAGTAAGAGTGCAGGCAGACAAACTGTAAGGGTAGAGAGGCAGAACACATTAAAATTACATGTTACTGTAGTGAAGGAGTCTGAGAAAATCCAACTGTTTTAAACCAATACAGTGAATTGTCAAAGAAAAAGAGAAATGGAAAAGCACAACTCCCCTCTCATGTAAAGCCTTACTACTGAATCCTTCAAATGAGTCTTCAGCTCCTCTGCAGAACTCTCTGAAATCTTGCTGGATTAGCAGGTGGCATGACATGGTTTTTATTTGCACTGGCAGTGCTGACAAATCACCTTGGCTTCATCACTGTATGCTGTGACTGTAGCAGCAGGGTGCTACCCTCCTGTGCCTCCTTCATCAAACTGAAAACAACCATTATGGGGCTCTTCAGCTGCAGTTACCTGCTTCCTGTAATATGGGGAGATTTGATTTGGATTTTAAAAGACCCCATTAAAAAATACATTAAAACAATTGCAAAGGCCCTAATTGTAGGCCTTAAAAAAAAAAAAAAAAAAAAAAAAGAGGAATTTTTAAGTAGGTATTTTCAATATTTAGAAAGAACTGCACATGTGGTGATAGGAACAGAATTTTTTAAAAAGCCATATTTTTCTCATTCCTAACTCCTTCCACCTGATTACTCCAGTAAAATGGTTAAAATTATTTTTGTATGTTTTTCAATGATTTTTTTTACTTACTTCTGGAATGTGCTAGAGGGAGGTTTCTTTTTGAAAGTGCTCATCTTTTAATATATAATATGAGGAGTAGCTACAGATGTTTTCATTTAACTGAATAGAAATTTTTCATTAAATGAACGTTTTTGATGGAAAATTTCTGGCCAGCACTATCTGAATGACATATCACATAGTTCTGTGATGATTATAAGAGAAAAAACCTGAAGTGAAACCAGAAAGTAGTAACCTGAAAATGATAACATGACTAATTAGTTTGTTTGTTCAAGCAAAGAAACCACAACAAAACAAGACAACCAAACTCCCCAAGCGTAGTATTTATTGTTCAACTAAAAATCTGAAAATTCTTCCATTTTAATGCTATAAGGGAATGAACGGGAAGAGTATTGCAGCTTTGCAGTTTTGGGGGTAAGAAATGGGACTTTTAAATAATCTTATTTTAACCAATACTAGCCCTTTAGAAAGCCCTAGCAGATATCATCCATGTGTTATCAACAGAAGAAGGACTCAATATGCTCTCTTGGTGTGAGGCTGGTAACAATAGTAACAATTGATGCATCACTAAAACAGAAAATATGAAAATAATGTTAGACTTTGTAGACTTCTTTTCCTATTTTTAATTTCTAGAGGTATTATCCTTAGCTCCCATTGTTTGAGCTGAGGATCTTCAGACCCAAATGT
Organism: Sterrhoptilus dennistouni; assembly: GCA_013397095.1. Lineage (NCBI taxonomy): Eukaryota > Metazoa > Chordata > Aves > Passeriformes > Zosteropidae > Sterrhoptilus > Sterrhoptilus dennistouni. Next base: position 1,027,625 of record VWZU01019638.1, read on the forward strand.
CTTTATTTTTCATGTACAGGTCCCAAATTTCTGTATAGAAAGAAGGATTACATAATGCAGAAAGGATTATACTTTTTAATTCAGAAAAATCTATGAAATCCTTTTTGCAGCCCTAAGAGAATGAAAATCTGCAAAGAATGCTTACAGATAAAATCTGTGCCCTGTTGCTACTTCTGCAGCTGAGGTTAAGGAATTTTTAGCTTTATGTAGAAAGATTGTAATTTACCAACATGTGCTCCACACACTATAGGACAGTCCTTCCCTTGGACCTGTAAATATATATCTTTCAGACATTGTTTTTTCTTCTTTCAGCCTGTGTACATCTTCCCACTGGAGATGCAGTACTGCCATCCTTTCTTCTTGATTTTAATATTTAATGATAAAAATGTATTTAGGCCTGCTGCTTCCAGTAGTATTAGAAGTGACAGAGCAAACATACATATTGAGGGCATGGGAAGAGGTCCTTCAGCATCTGGTATCTGTTGAGTAATAGCTGCAAGGCATGAGAATTAAAAGCTTATACTCAAGAATGAAAAGAAGAAAACTTCAGTGCAAAGGTCAATTCAGTGTTTCATCATTTGTCATTTGAGTCGAACAAGTTTTTCAAATCCATATCCTCTGATAGCATGAAATGTGAAGTTTTCTAGGTGACTTATCTTTTGTCTGTATGGCACTATATGACAGCAGTGGCAGCATCTAGTGATTCATGTCTTCAGGGAAGTGGGTAACAGGAGGGAAAAAAAATGAATATTGGGTTGATGGCAATTGTCATGGTTCCACTGACGTCAAAGAGACAGCTATCAAGTGGCAGGAGTTGAGAAAATTTACATGAGTTGAGCATCTGTGCCATCCTATATTTTATTAACTGACAATCCTGACTGAAAACTAATGAGGGAGAAACTTAAAAAGATTTGATTCACACAGACTCAAAATGTGAACTGCAGAATTTAAGGCTTAGCGTGGAAGATTTTGGAATGTGGGATTGATGAACTTGGTCTAGTTCCAGTAAATACAGGCCCATTTCTAAGAGGCACATCTTTGCTGGGGTAACTATTTGAAACCCAGATCATGAGCACATTTTCCATATATTATCCAGCTAACACAAAGTTAGTGGGAGAGTCATTCTTTACAGGAGACCTAGACCTAGCCACTGGTGGGATCCTAATGAAGTACAGCAGAGAAAAGTATTTCTCTGATTTTACGTTATTTTGTTTTTAAAATACTTTTGTTTACCATTAAAATTGTTCAGAATTAATTAACCTTATCATTCAGCCTTCCATGACCAATAGAGTTTAAAAGTTGTAATATTTCAGCTAAATTTATTAACACCAACCGAAGTAGTACATTTCAGATGTTAATCACATCAAATCCTCAGGCTAAATGGGACAAAAAAACCCATTAGGGACAGAACTGCCACTACTGAAGTAAAGGAAAAGGCTGCATTAATCATTAATGGCCTAAACATCAGGTCTGAAATAACAGCACTTCTCAGACTCATAATCCCACAGAGACCAACAATCTTTCATCCATATAGAGTAAATATAACAGGAGTCAGTAGTTTGCTATGCCTCAGTGTTTAGCCTTTGAATTTCAGTATCAAGAATTGTGTTTCATATGAACAGATCTTATGGGAAGAGCATATTTTAGTTTGTCCGATTACCATCATTTTCACCATTTGTTTAATCTGCATATCCCTAACTCGAGGCTTCTCAATGTTGCAGTAAATTTACAACTGGAAGAACATGGGCGCTTTAAGGGCAAAGCAGGAATCCAGACCAAGAGCAGTGCTGGCAGCTATTGTACTGAAAACACTGAAATAATGCAGTATGCAATCACAAAATTAACTTGTTAAACCAGTTTAGAGAACATAGTTGATCATTTTTCACCATATGTTTACAAAATTGTTTATATTGACTAATAGATTATACTGTTGCATCACTCAGCTGCACGTCTGCAGTGGGTTTTTGGTTTTTTGAGGCTTGATTTCTGACAACATTCTAATGTTTTTACAGACCCTTAATATGAACATAAGTAGCAGAAACACATATGCAGTCCCCAAAACTGCAAGATTGAATCTGAATCTCCCAGCTTGGCCCTTTTGTTAGGGCCATATTAAGGTCAGCAGAAAACAGTGACAGTCTTACTTTTACATGTAGTCTGACAGAACAGAGATAAGTTCTTACTAGGATGCCTTTACCAGATCTTTCTCCTGACCTCAGCTTCCTGCCATGTCCAACAGGAGCAGTTATTAGTGTCTCTTGTCTTCTCTTTGTTTGTGTCCATCTCTCTATGTAATCTACTTAAAAATGTTCAGTGATCATTTCCATGCTAATGATTCATGGGTCTACCTTTATAGAATTCCCCATCTCAGCTGGTTTTGTTAGCTCTGATCCAGGCAAGTACTTAAGCATTTACTCAGCTTTGAGTTTATTTGCATTCCAGACTCAGACTAACATCACACTTTGGAGAGCTGTAAAAATAGTAACTGATTTTATTATTGGAATTGCCATGCTTGGTGCTGCAAGTTTGATACAAAATTTTGATTTGTATTGACCTACTAAATAAGATACATTATAAAGTCATTCAGGACAGAAGTGATTTCCAAAAAAACTGAAGGAAGAGACAACATAAATAAATTTACAATTAGTTATATGCATCTAAATGCCATATTTTAATAATATATTCAGTACACAATTCTACATTTAGGAGAATATGTTTATAAAAGCATATGAATCGTACAAGTTAATATTTCATATTCTTGTATAGCATGTTAAATGTGTATGTATGTGTATCTGTTTGTATGTAACTGTATCCATATGAAACGTATACGTCTGCCTAGTTATCTGTGTGGTGTAAACCATTGTATTAGAAACATAGATGAAATAAATAATGCTTTCTGATACCTCATGTATTTCAATTGCTTGACTGAAATTCTAAGAATTGTCCATCTGTCTTCGCACTAGGAAAATGATAGCAGCTCTTGTCTTGTCTGGTGGTTATTTAGTAAATGCCAGAAGGATAATTGGTCTATTGGAATTGTGCTACTGCTGGTAATGCCCATGCAGTGGTGTGTGTACCATGAGAAGATGCCAGTGCATAGTGGTTGTGTTTATGATAGGGGAGAACACTTTGAGAATGATTTTAAGTGTTCCTTAGCTAAAGAAGAAAGGAAGAGTAGAAAATAGCTTCAGACGAAATGTTCCCTTAGGCACAGACAGAATCCTTATTTGACCATATAAGGCTAGACCTAAATTTGAGCACAGCCTTCATATGAGCCAGGAACAGATTGTCTTCCTGGCAAAAAATGAGTGCATTGCTTCAGCAGCCTCTCCTTGTTATGTTGTTCCTGATGCCACAAACTTTGTTACTGTGCTAATTGCTTTTTTCTGGATTCCTAAGTCTTCTCAACACTAGACCAAGCGTGGAGATCAGTTCAGGCCAAACTGCCCGAGGCTGCTGATCCTTGTCACATTAGCAGGTTGAAAGATCTGAACTAGACTACCCTACCTTTTTACCCTGTGATTTAAAGGGTGAATCAGAAGCTAGTGGGAAATTCTAAGCTATGGTGGATAAATCCAAAGCATTTTGGATCTGTTCTTATGAACTAAATCTTGCATAACTTAATAATGTGCAATGTGGGCATTTCTGAATTTTGGACATTTACAATCACGTACCTGGTGTGGATATGAATTTTATTTTTAACCTAAATTTTCATAATCATTGGAATTAAAAACAAGTGTCCTTGAACATTCATAGCTTTGTGGATTTCTTCTGCTCGAGATCTTAATGTCAAGATGAGGAAATATGAGCTTAGAAGGTGAAAGTGGTGACAGTGACAGCTGAGCATAGCAGGCCAAACAATTCTGTATTTGGAATGCTGAATCCATGCTGTGATACTAACAAATTTAGCAAATATGAAAGATCTGCAGAATAGAAGCTGAATATAGCCAAATGAAAAGGACATTGAAAATCATTCTCAAGTAACCTTCCTAAAGACTAACAGAAGAAAGCTGGATGGATGTGGCCAACTGCTGGCAGAGCTCTCTACCTGCCCCTGGAGAGTGGATGTGTTTGGCCTCATGTTTAATAGGACCTAGAGTGATGCTGCAAACTTTCCTGCAATGGAAGCATGCATAGTCTTTGTTTTATCTAACTGGGCACTCTTTGAACACAGAATATGAGAGTTACAGCATTGTGTATCCTGAACAGGGGTGGCTGGTAACAGGTGGAAGAAGGCAAAGGCTTTTATTACCATAGTAGAGATCTGGGGTGGAGAGCAGGTAGGGATAGCATTTCTTTGTAAATATTTGTCATCTGAAAGCTGTGATGTGAAGGCTGACCCTGTTGTCCAGACTGTCCCACTTTTCAAAGGAGAGTGAAAGGTACTTTACAGCAAATGATGTCCCTAGCATTGCTGGTCATGCATCTGTCTTGACTGTAGAGAAAAGCTTAGACTGAACAGTGGAGTCAGGGAAGGCAAGCCCCATTCCCAGTGCCAGAGGCAAATCTCCTGGAGATGGCTGTGTCATAGTTAAAAATTGAGAGCAGGTATCCAGAATCCTGTGTCTTGTGTGCAATGCTGTTCTTTATGTTTAAAGATGAATGTTTGATGACAAAGAAGGATCAAAGTGGAAGATTTCTGCTGAGGAAAAACTGGGGTTATCAGTTAGGTCTGGAGCTTAATCTCGAGAAATCATATCCATTTCAAAGTTTGAAATTAATATGAAGGCTGTATGGAAAGTGAAGAAGAGAAAAAGTGGCAGTGAGGCAGAGAAAATGTGATTAGTTAACAGACCATCAGGTTTTAATTGCAGTAGAGAGCTGAATGTGACAAAACAGACAGTCCACCTCATCTTCCAAAGAAGTCCTGCTGTGTCATATGACAATGACAGATAAGGGAGAGAAATTAAAAAAAATATAAATTGAGAAGCGATCACTTTGTGGGTCTGACTGATGAAGCCACCCAGAAAGTGAGACTTCATCCAAATAGGATTAGTAATTTAAATGTAAGACTTGGCGTTCTTCAAAGGATTGCAAAGGTGAAAGGCTGCCATACCAAAGGAAAAATGGCACTTTGTTACTTAGTCTCTGTTCTCAGAATGAACTGTTGGCATGACAAAGGAGAGTGAAGAAGTCAAAAAATAAAAATGTCAATGAAAGAGTAACGAAAGGAAAAGAATTGTAAAAGTGTTTTAAGTTCATCTGTGATAAAATAGAACCTATTTAGAGAACTATCTTACAGCAGCCTCCTTTCATCTAGAAAACCATAAAATCGGCATGAGCTGAGGTTAATGGGATTCATACCTGAGTAAGATTTGACTTTTATACAGGACCAGTTTCCTTGATATAATTTTATTTGTTTTCTGGTACTGTCTTCCTTGCCATGTCCTTACGTTCAATTTTGTTTTGTCTGGAACAGTTTTTTTTTACATGAGGGTTTCCTTTATATCAGTGTCATCACCAGTACCTTGTCCAGCCTTTGTTTCACTTCTCCTGTCTTGTATCATAGAATACTTTGTCTCAAGAATGTCATAAGGGGCTAAGGTTGTGATTTGATCCACTGATAATACACCCAGCCTCAAATCTCTTTCAGGATACATATAGCTCTTTGTATTTGTGATTGGAAGTCCTCAAGTCCAGTAATTCTAAAAGCCAGCTCTGAGAGTCTGATGAGTTTTGAAGTTTGAAACAGGATCCCTGAGTGTAGTTCATATGGTGCTAAACAAAGGACACAGTTTGTGTTTTTTAACATGTTTTCATTATTTAGCTGATACACCTGGCCAAAGTCCACACAGCCCTTGCATGGCCTGCCCCTTCCCTCTGCTGGCAATGCACTTTCAGTCCTGGTCATCATGTGAGGGATTCAGTTTCCATTCCCATGCTCCCTGCATTGATAGATCATTTCAGATGAAAGAGACAAAGCAAAGGCAACAGGAATTCAGACAAGCAACTTGGAACAGCAGGAGATACATGTTGCCAAATGCCCAATCTATCACTATCAGCATCACTGAACCCAACATCTTTCTGCGCTTTTGAATCATCATGGGCTTTATAAACCACCCCCCTCCCGGTTTCTAAATGTCTTTGTTGTTCTGTATCATTTTTCTTTATAGTGGGTATTATTTTCTTGGGTTTTTCTTTGCTTCCACACATATTTTATGCAAGTCAGAAAAGATGTTTTGTCACCTGCAGCTAAGCTGCCAACTGAAACTGGCTGGCATATGCACATTAGGCCAGGAATCTGCAAGCTTCACTGGCTGCTAATAAAGTGGCAGATTGATGTTAATGTTAAGATTGTCTGACTTTTAAATTCCTATATATAGAGTCAGCCTTGTTAGCCTTATTAATTATTTATATAGTGCTAAAGGTACACATAGCACTTAACTAACAAATTAGCAGATTAGGGCCCTTCACTGAACACTTAGAGTGACTAGTTTGGTTTGCTATGATATATAAGAAATTAGTGGACACATGCAGGTGAAGTGGCAAATAACACTGAAGAGGAACTGAATCACACAAGGCTTCATGGAAGCAGCAAAGATATAATGCTGTTGGCTTTAAGGATGACCTTTATGGTGACTGTGGACTGCAGCCCCAGAGGCCTGGATTTAACTGCTGAGCCCTCAACAAATCTTCTGCTCAAGCCTTAACTGTGCATAGTGTGTATTGCTGTTGTGCTGCAAAACAGGGTCTTAATGATGTGCTTAGCTTTAACTTTTGACATCTTGACTTCAATAGACCTGAGGCAGCTTACATCAGTTGAAGATCTGTCCCAAAAAATAGAAACCCACAAACTACCTACCTTAGCTGAGTTCTGAAGAGACATCTGCAAACATTTGTGCTGTTTTATCTGATGTCACTAGAGTTTATTTTTAACTTATCTGGCAGAAGAAGCTGAAATGTGCCTTGCATACCACTTCCAGGGCAGGTACATCAGACACTAAATCACTATTAACGTACTTTGTTTCTTTCAGTCTTAATGTGCATATAAACTATTTAGAATCTTTATTTTTCTCTTTACTTGTTGACAAAGCAGTGAGCCGGTTCTAATGCTGATCTCTAAGGTATGCAGGCATTCTTTTCAGCAGGGAAAGGATTTGTTTATGACAACCTGTTATTCTTATCCCATTGTTCCACTTTCTGCCTTATCTGTTGATGCTTCTTTCTTCACATTAAACATTTGTTGCTGGTGGGCTGTGTTATCAAGTGCACTAGGACATCTTAGCTAAGGGCTGCATCTCTCATGAGCAGCATGTCAGAGGGATCTTCAAAGAAATCTTAACAAAGGATGCATTTGAAGCAAGAGAAGTCTGGCTATTTTAACTATTCTTCCTTTTGATCTCCAAAAGTAGATTATCAATGTGATTGCTCTGTATTTTCCTGTCGGGTCCCTTGACTCTTTTCCTAAAAGGTTATGTCAGTTACTTTCTACTCCAAAGGGAGTCTTTCCCTTACTAAATGCATTTCTGAAAATGTCAGCCAAAACTCCTCCACCTTCTATTCTTGTTTGTTTTTAATATTCTCAGTTTTCTATAGGCTGAATCTCAGAGCACCATCCATTTTCAGATCTTTCAAACTTTTCAGGGAAGTTTGGTGCTACTGAATTTCTTGTTTGTCTTTATCACTTTGCTGACTGACAACAAAAGTAATTCACCTTTTGCATTTGAGAATGTGGCTTATCACTTTGTTACTGCTGTTACTCCTCCTCCTCCTCTGCAGCTTCTCCTGCCCTTGTGCAACAAACAGGTTTGAAAATCTGTTTGTCAGGTCTTAGTTTTCTTACTGATTATTTTCTTAAATTTTCATGCTTTCATTTAAGAACAATAACAACCTATCACTTTGTTTCAAGATTAACTGAAATATAACTTATTGTTTAAGACTAAAAAGCAAAATAATTTTCCTTTCAGTTTTTAGTGGGTTTTTGTGTATAAATTTCCTGATGTTGTTGAATTAGGATAGGTAGAGCTATACAGGAATTGATTTACCAGGTATTTTTTTTTTTTCGTTCAGAATCAGAATAAAAATGGCAAATTAAAAAAGTTTCCATGAATCAAAACATGTTATTCTGGTTCACTAACACATTTCTTTTCTGTGAAATCAGAAATTTAATGTCAGTTTTGACAACCTTAATTTTCCAGAATTTGTTTAAAGATCAATGTGATTTGGAAAGTAGAACTAATGTATTTATTGCCCCAAATGAGAAATGTTCAAGAGTTACATTTTACCCAGGCTTCTTTTTTCTTAATTGCACCATCTGGACAAATAAAGTTTGTTATATCTCCTTGAAAACTGATTCTGTGATGGATATGAGTAACTTTTACTTACTTAAAAAATCTGGTGTGCTGTTGTCGTGGTTTATGCTCAGATGGAAATTAAACAGCATGCAGCCACTTGTTCAACTCCCTCCCCTCTCCTCTCCCACCCTGGCGAAATGGAGAGGAGAGTTGAAGTAAAACTTGTATGTTAAGAGCATTTTAATAATTGAAAATTAAGTAGAATTCAATAATAATGTTAAATAATGATAAGGAAATATTCAAGTAAAGCACAATGCAATTGCTCACCACCCACTGGCCAATGCCTGACCCCCCTTCCCCAGCCCAGATCAGCCACTCTTCTGGGTAAGTCCCCCCAGTTTATATCCCAGGCATGATGTTCTGTGCTGTGGAATATCCCTTTGGTCAGTTCAGATCACCTGTCCTGCCTGTGCTCCCTCCCAGTTTCTCTTGTGCACGTACCTCACTGGCAGAACATGAGACAAGGGGAAAAAAGAGTCCCTGACTTGGCATAAACATGGTGTAGGAAAACCCAAATCATTATCAGTGCATTATCAACACCATTTTCATTCCAAATGCAAAACACAGGACTGTAACAATTTCTGGGAAGACATTAACTCTACCCTAGCTGAAACCAGGACAATATCCACTCTTCAGTCCACACCATTTATGTCAGGCCAACTTTCACATTCCTCAATATCTCATCATCTTTCCTATTTATTTGTTTTGATAGATATACAAACTCCATTGTCTTTGTCTATGGAAGGCCTCTGTCAAATGTTCATTAAATGTTCACACACACACACAAAAGTTTGTTGAATTCATTTAGTCCATGACTTTTGGCCTTTATCTTTGGTAACTGTCTTTCAAGCAGGAAAGATGATGTAAGTTGTTGGATTGTGGCATGCTGCAGATTTGACTCAGTTGTGATTTCAGTGCAGCTGTGCTTGTTCAGTTTTATCAAAGTTCATTCTTCATTGGTGTGGGTGCAATGGTCAGAGGCCAGTCAGGCTGGGGTCCCCAGAGTGCTTGTGGTTAAGATCAGTGAGGTGATGCCACACGTAGCCGCCACTGACGTGGTAATTCACAGTGTTGGATAATTATTAACATAATGCAATTAAATTAATTTTTGATTTTCACCCAAAACTGAATTCCCTTGAGGCATACACCAGACTCCCTCATCCTCCTGTATTACCCACCAAGTACACCCAAGTTTATGAACAAAAGCGATCCCAAACCCATCCCCCATACCCAGGATGGGTTTGCCTTTGCCTAAGCCAGGAAAAATCCAGATTGTTTTTCCCAGTATGTTTTTAATGTGCACCAAGGAACTTTATCTTCTTTTACAGTACATAAAAAATTATAAACTTGCTGTAGTTTTATCTGTGTGATCACTGGAATGACTAGTGTTGAGAAAGGTGGGAAAGTGAGATGGTTTTCTTAAAAGATGCAAAAATGTTTGTGAAGGAGGGTGTACCAGAATATCGGGACTTTGGAATTAAGACTAAAATGTCTGTAGGCATACTGGCAAATGGGCTTGCTTCTCTGAAATCTAACTACTAATGTGGATTTCTCATTGAGTCCTTTTATTAACCATTTTCAAGGTGGCTGGTTACTATGTGTGATGAGAAAATCTCTTGATGGCTGTAATCTGCCATTTGACTGTAGTCAAGTGCTTCCCTGGGACTGCTCAATTCTTCCTGTTTCAGACATCAGAGACAACATATCAGCAAACTACATGGGTGACATGTTTAATCCATCCAGAAGGGAACTGAGAGATGGGAGGAATTTAAATGAAAGATTTATTGTTCATAATACAAGTAAATGCTTTTCATTTTTTATTTTATTGCAGCTTTCCAGTTAACCTGGAGCTGATTCCTAGCCTAGTAAGGTATAGTGATGATTTATTTACTCAGGTGAAATTGGAAGGAGAGACAAGAAAACCAGTGTGTAGAAGTGAAACATAGTATGAGGCTTAGCGTCTTTAATAGGAGGAAGTTTTATTTTGTGCTTCTTCGCATCTATATTCTTGTAGGGAAAGAAATCATGAAGAGGAACAGAGATATTTCCACTTTGTCATAGGGAGTTTGACATACACCCAAAATGACAGCAGAAATGAAGGTGAACAGATATGGGCATGATTTCTAGTACTCATTTTAGCTCCAGATAGTGTAAGCAGAGCACGCAGAGCCTGTAGTGACTGTATTATTTCAGGTAGCCTGCGGCATACAACTTGTAAATCAGAGTCTCTACCTGTGTCATATACTTTGCTGTGGATTAGTTAATATCTTGAACACATTTAGAAGTACCAGAATTCCCAATGCCTTAAGCTAGACTCCATTTTGCTATTTGCATATTACATCATTTTGTCTCACTGCTATTCAGTCATTTTAATGAGAAGACAGTCACAAACAGAAATACTCAACATGAGGTTCATTCATGGGGTGTCGTGGAGCAGCTCTCACACAGGGCTGGGAGCTTCTCCATGAGGAAAGACATGCCTGCTGGAAAGTCACTGTGCTAAAAGAGAAGGCTCTCCACTAAAAACAAATTCAGACTCTCATTTAATAAAAGCCATTAAATGTGAAAAACTAGGAAGGATCTCAATTTGGAAGGCTCTACCAAGTTTTAAGAGGATGTACACCTCCTCGCACCCTTTTAAATAATACCAAAAGTTATCAGTTAATCATGAATTTCTATCCAATCAAATCCAGAAACATCACATTCATGTAGTAAAATGAAGATACTTTCACCTCCTTAATCTCAGAAAATTATCTTTATATTTCCAAATTTGTCAATATATGAAAAATGCCCATATGTGTGGTGTATATGAATGTTAGAATACGTTGTTCATGAGATATGATTATTTTCTTTTTTTATTTACAACAGTCTTTTTCCAAGCTTGAAAGTCTTGAAGAAACAAACAAAGCCAACCAGCCAAGCATTTGCTTTCAGAGATGATCTTAAAAAGAAACATCTCCAAAGGGAAAGGCAGAAACTCTTTACAAGAGGAAGGAGATGCTTCTTTACCTTGATCTCTCTTTTGAATGAAATATCTAAGGGTGAGAATGGGACACAATCAAAAGGGGTGATTGCCATTAGGATTGATATACCAGAGTTTGCTTTTCAGTCAGTGCCTTTGGATCTGAGGAGAGTTTGTGAAAATGTTATCAGACTTTATGCAACCTCTACCATTGGGCAAGGTGCTGTTCAGTACCTGAGTATAACCTTTATCTCACCTAATTATAGAAAACAGCACTGGAAGGGAGCCTGACAAGTCCTCCAGTCCTTCCTTCACTGCTCTTCATCCTAAACCAGTCTCACCTGTTCCCGAAATCCAGTGTCATCAGGTCTCCAGAGTCACCTTGTACAGTAATTTCTAGTGCTTTAATCTCTTTGTTACAACATTTTCTTTATTGTCTAATCTAAATAACCTAAATATCTCTTTATGTTACTTTTTCTCCTATTCACAGTGAATGCAAAGGGCCCTGTATCCCTGCAATGCTTTATAAGAATTTCATATGTACCTGAAAACCGTCAGCGCATCTCTTTTCCTTTTTCTTCAGGGATGAACCTCTAACAGTAGCACAAAGAGAAATGACAACAACAAAAATAACCGAGCTCCTATTTCCTGATATGTCAGATATCAGCAGATAACTTGCTTGCAGTAATGTGAATTTGAGCACAGGGTTCTGTGTGAGCCCCTTGCCGGGACACCAGCGCAGCCCTGGGAACCGCGGGCCGATGGTGCCACCTGGTGCCAGCCCTGCCCGCCCGGGACAGGCACGGATGGATGGGGACACCTCATCCAGCAGCCTGAGAGCAGCCTCATGAAAATAAATTCGCTAAAACAGCGGTAGGAAAGAGCCCGTTGCTCTCCATTTGCATTTCATTGTTTAATTTTTTTTTATTATTATTATTTTTTCTGCTTCTTCCAGACCAGAGCTATGATAAAGCTTTTAAGAGTTAAACATTTTCCTAACTAATTCGAAGTCAGGATGAGACATGGGCATCCAAGCCTCAAAACAAGGAAAATCCCCACGTATAATCTCTGTCTCCCACTCTCCGATGTCAAGATCTTATCTTAAACAAAGTCGACTTGACACCAATTAGCGAGCAAACAGCTGAGGAAAATAAGAATAGTTCTGAACTTTGTGATCTTCCTCAAGTACAGCAGAAAACTTGTGAGAGGTTTGATTTGGCCTGGAGGATTCCAGAACATCCATGCTTTCCAGCTAGCACTCTTTGGGTCATGGTGTTAACCAGGCTTAACACCTGGTGTTCAGGTTCTGGTGCAGCCTCTAAAAGAGAATAAATTACTGTTACTATTGACAACACTCCAACAAGGTAATGTTAAATATAAGTAGATGTGGCAAATAGTTTCTATTAGAAAGTGTTAATTTTAGGAAATGAAAATGCTAATTAGATGTATTAGTTGCTAGATTATTTTAATGAAAAAACATTGAAACATCATGTTTTGGCAGAATAAAAATATTTTACATTAAGCTCACCAAAATGTGTATTTTCTATATGGCTACATATTAGAAAAGGTTAAGAGAAAGGAGCAAAAACTTCAACAGTATTGAATTAATTGACTGAAAAATTTTCTTAGTAATTTTTCTTTCTACATTTCTAAAACTTGCATGGCACAATGAGATCAAGAAATGTATTCCAAAATTTTTAACATCTTTATCTATGGAAAAATCCAGACTCTCTATGGCAGAAAACCAGGGAAGTGGGAATAGCAGTCATTGTAATACATGGAGAACTGGAAGCTGAATGGCATAAAGCAGTACAACAGAAGGGGAGACCACAAGAAATTAAAAGATGGGTCAGAGAGATAAAAAAATAGAACTAACAAAGGAGTGGAAAAGGAACAAGATCATCTTTGAAAGTCCACGGACATTATTGTAAAATTAGTAACTCAAATATGTTCTGGCATTACAGTATATGAATTTTAGATTAAATTTACCCAAGTACTGCTCTTTTTTATTAAATTAAATAATTTATTCTTTAAATTATTATTAACAGACTCATCTTGCACAGAAGTGGTCAATTACATTTCTGCTATGTAGATATATTTTTGCTAGTTGCATCAAGCAGCAGCCTGGGAGCAGAGGTCGGCTTTAAAGGTTCCATATCCAGCTATTCCTGTATGTGCACATATGGCATAGAAGTGCCCCTTGTCTTGGTCTGACCATCTAGAGCATCCCTGACACAGTGAGGTTATCATGGAAAAATCTAGGGAGCAACAGACTTGTAGTCACAAGCAAGAAAACATCAAATTAGCTAGAACAGAAAAATTACCTGGAACATCAGCTTAAACTTGATATATTAAATCATTGTGGCTGCTGTGCTTGCCATTTACTTCAGCAGCTATGAAGAATGAGCAACATGAGCTGGATTTGGCTTCAAAGAAGAAACTGATGTTGTGCATTCTGCTGTCAGCAATTAAAGAAGATTCATTAGTAGATGCTGACATGGAAAGTGATTTTTGTTATGAATTGTGCAGAGATGCAGCTGTGTGAAGGGGGTTTCATGAAGATAAATGGAACTAGTGGATGTTGGATGGGCTTTGAGCAAAATAGATTTTTGTCATTTATTGAAATAACTTGTGACTTTTTATAAGTATCAGAAAGTAAACTGTCTGAAGATAAAGTTATGAAGTAACCCATGAGTTTGAGACATGACATGAGATATTTGACAATTGATGATCCATTGCTGCCATCTGGAACATTTTGTACCCATTTTGTACATTGCCTGACTCGAGGCAGGTCCCGTAGGTAGCAAGTTGGTCTCTCTATCTCTTCCACTCATGATTCTTCTATAATCATAGAATACCTCAAATTGGAAGGGACCCATAAGTATCAAGTCCAGCACCCTATTCCTTACAGTACTTTCTAAAATGAAACCATATGACTAAAAGCATTGTCCAAACAACCCCTGAACTCTGACAGGCTTAATGCAGCAACCATTTTCCTGAGGAGTCTGTTTCAGTGACTGACCACCCTCTCAGTGAACTTTCTCCTAATGCCCAGTCTGGACTTTGCCTGATGCAGCTTCGTTCCATTTCCTCGGGTTCTTTGACTGGTCACCAGAAAGAAATCAGTGTCTGCCCCTCTGCTGCCTCCTTTTCCAAAGTTCTAGACTGTGATGAGATCACCCCTCATCTTCCTTTTTCTGAGCTGAATAGAACAAATGCCCCTTCAGCCACTCTTCATAAGTGTTCCCCCTCAAGGTGTTTCTCCATCTTGGTCCCTGTCCTCTGGACACAGCCTAATGTCATTATAGACTTCTTTTATTGTGGCACCCAAAACTTACAGGGCACTCGAGGTGAGGCCATACCAGCACAGAGCAGGGTGAACAGTCACCTCCTGTGACCAGCTGGCCATACTGTACTTGATGCACCTCAGGATACTCTTAGCCCTTTTGGCTGCAAGGACACACTGTTAATTCATATTCAACTCACCATGGACTGAAACGCCCAGATTTCTCATTCTCCAATTTCTCCCTAGGTATAGGATTACTCCATCCCAGGTGGAGAATCTGGCAGTTGCTCTTGTGAAATTTCATGTGATTGGTGATTGCCCAGCTCTCTGGTCTATGCAAATCTCTCTGGAAGAATTCTCTCCCCTTCAGGGACTCCACAGCTCCTCCTAGTTTAGCATTGTCAACAAATACAATTATGTACAGGTAATTCCTCTGTCCAGATCATCTATAAAGGCATTATAGAAAGAACAAGCCCTAAAGAGAATTGCCCTTGAAATGGAGCCCTGTGGAACTGTACTGGTGACTGGCTGCTGTTATGATATAACCCCATTTACTGTAATCCTTTGAGCCTGGCCCATCATCCAAGTGATTACCAGCTTATGATGAACATGTCTATGTGTGTGATAGCCAGTTTATCCTGTGAAGGGACAGTGCCAAAAATTGTGCTAAAGTCCAAAAACATCACATCTACTGGCTTCCCTTAGTCAACCAGGAGGGTGACCTTGTTATAAAAGAGAATTAAGTTTATCAAACAGGACTTTCTCCACCTGATCCTGGCTGTTCACCCCCTTGCTGGCTGTCACCACTGACCACATTTTCTCTCAAGTGATTTTCACTACCTCCCAGAATAATCCTCATAATTATACCAGGTACTGAAGATTGGCAGGCCTGTAGTTTCCAGGGTCTTCCTTCTTACCCTTCTTAAAAATTAAAACATTTTCCAGCTTTCAGTGAACTGGGGCATCTAGAGGCTTCCAATCCAGTTGAAAAATAAAGATGACTGATCCTATGATGACAGTAGGCAGCTTTATTTGTGCCCTGGCTTGAATCCCATTAGGCCCCTATGAACATCCAGATAGAGCAACAAGTTTTGGACAAGGAAAGAGTCAGCTGAGAGTCTGATCTCCCCAGTCATCGTCTTCCAACACTGGGCTCTGGTGATCCCAGACTCCAGCATCAATGTTGAAGACAAATACGTAGAAGGTGTTAATATCATGTGGGAAGTTCTGAAAACTCAAGTTATCTTGAGTTACTTCCTGGAGTCTGCTTTGTCTTACCTACATTACCTGTGTATGCATAAAGTAGGTACCTACTGTATGCTAGTTATCCAGCTTCCCTCTGTAGTGAAAGAGGCACTTGAAGAGATAAATCAGACTATCTGTGGTGGGCTCTTGCTGAATCCCTTGGGAGAAGCCAATCTCCATTAGCTACATGACAGCACTGAAAACTAGTCCTTTAGTTGCCATTTTCACCTACAGTTGGACAGTGAAAATTCTTGCACTTTTATGACATTTTTTTGATTACAAAAACCATTAGATGACAAATTACAAATTTTATACGGAAGTTGCTGGGACATCTCAATTCTAAGAGATATCCAACCCAGCTGCCCTTCAAATGATAACTCCTTCAGACTCCATCCCAACAATCACCCCTAGGTGAACTCCTTATCTCTAGGAATTCCGTCACTATTGATGCCATCCCAGACCTGCTTCTTTCTCCAGCCTCAAAGACTCAGTTTTCTCAGGCTAGCCTTCTTCTAAAGTGACAAGCCTACAGTGTACCTCCAGATTTTACCCCTCCTTTCCGTTGAAGACTCTAGCTGCTTATCCTTAGTTATCTCTAAAAGTGTTTTCTTTGGTATCTCATTAGCAAAGCCTTGCCTTGCCCAATGACAAAGGGCACTACCTGCTTAGTTGCCAACTGGATTCTCTTCTCCAGTAGCCTCCAGTTTCTGCTTCTCCATTAAAATATCTGTGGCAAAACCAGAGATGGGATAAAAAAAAGAAAGGTTTCATCACAGGGTGGGAGCTGTTTTCAGCTGAACTCTTCCTTACACACCATCACTCCAAGTGCACCCATTTCTAGCCAAGGATACAGAGGATGAAGCACTTTTAGGCCTGTGTGTTTGCCTTCCTAATTTCTTACTGCACTGTGACATCACTGGAAAGGTTGCTAGTTATTCTAGATAGGAAGATGAATATTAAAGTGCTTTACTTGTGTGTATAATTGCAGCAAGCAGGTTTCTTTCTCTTCCTCCTTCCCTTGCCTTCTTCTTGCCGTAGGTATCCCATTCATTAATTTGGTTTTGTGACGTTGGCAGCTGGCACCCCCTGACTCCCGGTGCCTGAGACAATGAAACCTGCAGGACTGCAATGAAGATGTTGTGCTTTTAATTGGTCCCTGAAGCAGCCTGCAGGAATCCAGAATAGGACATTCCAGGGATTACACAGCTGAAATATTTGATGCCCAGGGTAGATTTTGGAGGTTTGTATGGTTTTGTTTGTTTTAAATTATAAGCAGACAAGTCTCCAAAGTGAAGTTTGGCTCTGAGGGGTAACTCTGAGCTGTTATTCCATATGCTGCATTTTGTATCTCTTGGGTTTCCTTATTGGGTTTTCACCTGCTTGGAAGTGTTTTTTTCACCTTCAATGTTACATCTGAAATCAGCTTATTTGAAATCTGTGTCCTTTCTTCTTCCTCAGCAACAAAGTTTATGGGATTCAATCATTTACAACTTTGTTTCTGTTCATTGGATGTGCAAATATGGAGCAAATGCATCACAGCTAGCTTGGTCCCATAGTGAAGGGTTAATAGTGGCTAACAGCTGGAAAATCTTTTCCTTTCTTAGATATGCCCTTAAGTACACACCAGGGCTGATTTCTGAACAAATATGCTTGCCCAGGTTTTTAATTTTGTGCCTAAGTTTTATGGGCCTTTTTTTTTTCTTGCACTGCTGGTTTTACTACCTTAATTTTGAAATTGTTTTTCCTGATGTGAGAAGGGTCAACGTGGGAATTTCTAATTCTAATTTAATATTAAAGAAAATATAACACTGAGTTTATGACATAAAAATGTCAAATAGGTGTTAAATCTAGTCATAATATATAACATTTTATTGTCTGCATAATTCAACAATAACAGAAAATTACTTGCTGCTTAGTAATTAAACAAAATACTTGGATAAGCAATCAGGTCATTAAAAAGCCCTGACAGATCACATGTGAGTTCAAAAATGAAAAAACAAAAAAATATGATAAGTCTTAGGCAATACACTCAAAATTAAGAATGAGGGTAAGAGGTCTGGGAAACATTTAAGATTAAATAATATATTTTCGGAAATGAAAGATTATATTTATCCCACACACATATTATCTTGTCTTGTTTAAAACAAATTATTCTTTAAAAGAGTGAAAAAATTAAATTGTTCAATATTTTTCAATTTTATTTTTTCTGTTTTCCTTACACCTTTCTTCTGTCTTGGAGCCTCTGATACCACAGTTTGCAGAATGCCATGAAGATTAACACAAAGGAGCAACAGAATTGTACTAACAACAATCTGAGGACTTCGTGTCCCTAAAATATTAGAAATTAATTAAAAACTGTCAGAATAAAAGAAAAATATTTTTGAAATCTGAAAGTCTTTACATAATTTTTTTATCAAATAGAAATTTTCATTTCATGTTGAAAAAAAAGTTTTAAGAATAAATTTAGGTCCTGAATTCCTTTTAGTCCATCTGATTCAGAAACTAGAATGCAAATTTAAATATTTTGTTACAAAATAAAAAAATCATATTTTATAATATTTTATTGCTATTTATAATTCAACGTTAATTTATTTTACTTTATCTTTCTATGCAAATATTGTCTTAAATAAAAGACATTGCAGAAAACATATTTATTAAATGCAAATACAGAGTTCTTTGTGACACTACATTGCATGTGAAACTGTATCAAAATCTATGAATTTTGCAGGTATATATGTATATGTTTTTTTCATTTTTACAACAGTCTTCCTGAGCAAACAAACAAGCAGAATGTTTCAGCAGAAATGCAGACAGTCCCTTGAAAGGCCCCTGAATGCAAACAGAGCCCTGTGGTGGAGCTGAGCCTTGGCTGGGTAAAGCCTCTGCTGCCTCACCTCACCCTCTCCTCTGACTCTGTTTACAGATGCGGCGCTGTGAGTTGGGGCATCCCAAAGACTGCAGTTTCTATGGCAATGGATTGGAGGCAGGCAGAGCAATGGCTGTTGCTCTGGGCTTGTGATTTCCCATGTTGGACTCAGGAGAGCAATCCTGGGAGGCCAGTGTGGGCACCACAGTGTGGGAGTTACCCCAGTCGCCTCTCCCCAGGCAATGCACAGGGCTGCAGAACTGTCCTCCCTCCCCAGAGACCACCCCACAGCCACAGGGGACCCATGACCTTCAAAATCCTGCTGTGGTTATTTGACATGGCAGCTGAAGGCTTTAGATCCACACAGAACCAGTTCATTTGTCATTTACCGAAGGCTCTGGGCTCCTTGTCCACCTTAACAGTTCCTGAAGGGTTAAACTCCACAACATAGAAATAGTAATTCCAATTAAGGTGATCGCCAGGGAGCAATTGAAGGAGAAATAAAAATGTGGTGTTCTCATTTCCATAAGCAAATGAAAACAATTTAGATGACTTTTATCTAGATGAAGGAAAACGCCTATGTAAAAACTAATTACCCTCCATGCTAATTATGACAAAGAGGATAAAGGACAAACCTTTTGAAAAATATCCAAGGATATTAAATGGAGTTTTATTAATAGATTAAATAAGCTGAAAATGAGAGTTGTGATATATTGTGTTTGGGCCTAGATTCAATAAAAACTCTCTCTGGCTTCCACTTCACAGCAGCCCCATAAAATCAATTTATTATATGAAGCCAGATGGGTCTTTTATTGAACCTGGACCTTATTCATTAAATAAAAGTAATTATCATCAGAGTTAAAAGAAACAATACCTACTGCTTCATGAATCAGTTACTATCCCATACATTTAACTGACAATAAGAAAGAAAAAAATATTTTTAAATCAATAGACATACCGTTCATCAAGTGTAAGAGCAAGACCTGTAATATATTTTCTAGTGTAATTTGTTCCTCATCACAAGGATCATTTAAATCATAATACCTGCTTTGGCTGTTGAATTTGGATCAACCAATGGCACAGACACATGCAGAGTGGTGCTCTTGGCATTTTCCCTGGACCTCCAGTTTCAGACATGGGACTAAGACCTGTGTCTGAGATGAGGAATGTGAAAAACCAGTAGTGGTACTGAACAAAACTCACCACTTTTTTCACCACTCCATTTGATATGAGCTTTGTTCTACTCCCTCTGCTGGCAGTGCTTTACCCCAGAGACCAACCACCCGTGAATGAACAAATCCTCTCTACAGCTCCAACACTGTTCTAGGGAGGACCTGGCATGAAACACAAAGATACTGTAATGGGCCTGTGTGACAAACTTTTGGTAGAAGGTGGGTACTACTGGGATGGCTTCTGTGAGAAGCTGCTGGAAACTTCCCCCACATCCAACAGAGCCAATGGTAGCTGGCTCTGAGGCAGACCTATCTCTAGCCAAGGCTGAGCCATCAGTGACAGTGATAGTGCCTCTGGGATAATGTATCCAGGAAAGGGAAGAAAACACCAGTAGAGAGAGGAGTAAGAATGTGTGGAAACAGCACTGCAGGTACCAGTGCCAGTGAGGAAAGAGGGGCAGGAGGTGTTCCAGGGGCTGCAAAGAGATTCCCAGGCAGCCTGTGTAAAGGCAGCTGTGCTCCTGAGCCATGGAGGTCCATGATGGAGCAGAGATCCATCTGCAGCCCCTGGAGGACCCACACTGGGGCAGAAGGATACTGAAAGGAGGCTGTGAGTCCATGGGAAGTCTATGCTGGAGCAGGTTCCTGGTGGGACTTGTGACCCTTTGGAGAACCTTGTCCTTATGTGGACTCAAAACCCTTTAGTTATATTTTCTCTCCTCTTCCCAGCTGAGGAGGTGTGTGATAGACTGGCTTTGGTGAGTGCTCAGCATTTACGTTACCTTAGATGAGACCTCAGATGGGACATCAGAAGATGTCAAGACTTAATGTCAGAAAGGTTGTAGGATGTAGGTATACACATCTCACACTGCCTGACCTAAGCTACCATCATGGTAGTGAATGAGAAGTTGCCCCACATGGTAGAAGTTTTGCTTCACACAACTGAAAATGGTACAGTATGGATGAAATCAGAGGAAGACACCAGGAAGGGCAACCCATCCCAGGGGCCTGACTGGAAACATTGGTGTTTCAACAGGACTGAAATTCACAACGTGGGTGAGCTTTAACCCCAGCCAGCAGCCAAGCCCCAGGCAGCCGCTCACTCACAGCCCCACCAGTGGGATCAGGGAGAGAATCAAAAGGGTAAAAGCCAGGAAATTCATGGGTTGTGATAAAAGCAGTTTGATAGAGAAAGCAAAAGAAGGAGACAATTCACTGCTTCCCATGGGCAGGCAGTTGTTCAGCCACCCCCAAGAGAGCAGGGGCCCATTACAGGTGATGGTAACTTGGGAAGACAAACACCATCACTCCAAGCGTCCACTTCTTTCTCCTTCCTCCCCCCACTTTATATCCTGAGCATGATGTCATATGGTCTGGAATTCCCTCTGGTCACTTTAAGTCACCTGTCCACAAATCCAAAACATAGCCCCATACTGGCCAATGTTAAGAAAATTAACTCTGCTGCACCTGAAACCAGCACAGAGGGAAAGCAATTAAAACTTGACTGAACTCAGACAAGAAAGGACCTTCCAGCAGGGTTTTGTCGTTGCTGCTTGCACAAATGACAGGCAAAGAGTTTATATATATATCTAAAAGGAGTCCAAAGACTTAGATTTCACTGTTTTAAAATATTTAATATTTTTAATATTGTCATTTTGAATTATTTCATTGTCACAAATCAATCACTTTCAGGTGATTGATCACTTTCACAAATCAATTACTTTTAGTAATTTCAAATCAATTCTGGTGATAATAGTGTAATTCCATATACCAGTGCTTAAAACCCCAGAATGTAGGTCTTAACATTTTTATTGCATTGTCTTCAGCAGCTGTTTCTAGCACAGTGCCTTTCTCCTTCTCTTCCCTGGAGAAGTTTGTATTTCAGTTATATCTATTTAGTCACATCTTGCTCTATAATACACAGAGGATAAAAACTTCCCACAGTTAAATCACAACTCACTTGAGCACAGCCTCTAGTTTAAAAGCTGACCTGGAAAGTGTGCTTCTCTTGTCAGTTTTGTTCCTTTAGGTATTTTTCCCTCCATCTTTCAGGATGATAATAATGATGATTTGTGTTGCTGCTATCCCACTGTGTTAGCCACTCTGTGAGCATAGAACAAAAAGGTTAGTCTGCAGGATGCTTCTACTGCTTGTTTATGGCTTTTATTCCCAGGACACCAGTAGTGGGATTCCTGCTTGGCAGAAGAACTGAAGAGCTTAACTGGTTGAGATGCAAGTCAATTTTTCCTAAAACTTTAAAGCACTCGTTGGGGTCACACCTGATCACTGGGAGGCAACCCCATGCCACAGCAAATCCTTTAAAAGCTGATGAAGTAGATGAGCTTAACCACTCACTGGAGTAGTCCCTGCTGTCTCCAAAAGAGACAAATCTGAGGGACTCAATTCCTTGTGCCTGCTGGAACAGAGGCACTTTGTGCTGATAAGCCCTTCCTGGCATCCACTCTCACATGAAAACCACCGAGGTCTTTCTCAGGCACTTGTGCTTCTTCACAAATGTGAGCTGGCTTGGGACTGGCATAAGAAATGCATGAAAGCAGAGGCATAAGGGGATCCCGTAATTCAGATTCTGTCACCCTTGTGCTCCTTTTCTCCCTCCCATGTTTTCTTTTGAGCTCTTTCCAGCATTAGGGCACTGCTTATGCCTAATGACTGTATCTGGTTTCTTGGGCAGCAGAAATAGGCAAAAGGCTCGGAGTACTCCTTCTGGTCACCAAATACTTCATTTAGATCAACAGGTCCTGAATAGTAAGTGATTATTTGGGACATACATAAATTTCAGAGTTGAAGCTAATGTTCAGTTTAAGGTATATAAATTCTGTACAATTATTGAAAATATTTTGAAAGGGGCATCTGCAGACCAAGGAGGAAACCAAATCAAGCTGGCAGGAATCTGTAATACAGGGATGTTACTGAAATCTACCCCTCAGACCTATGTGAGGAGGCACACTGGTGTCCAGGACCCAGAATTTGCTCCTGAGAGCAAACATGGGTTTTTCTTCTTTTAAAAGCAGGACAGAGCTGACCTTCAAAGTGCAGGTGCTGAGAGGCTTTGTTCTTCAGCATTCAGAGCATGCTCCCAGGAATGTGTACAATGGGTTAACACTGCCTTCACCTCACACCATACAGTTTACATTAAACCAACACTACATTGAAAACCCAAACAATCTCCTCCACCCCTTCTATCAAGAAAAAAATCTGCAACCATATGTTTTTTTGCAGTCTGATCCTGTTGTTGTGTGTTAGATACTTGCCAAACATGGCTATCAGCTGTGGTTGTTGTGGGCACTTGGACCCTGCTCCACAGCAGTTTTGATGTTCAAGCAGGGCTTCAGGAGAAGCACGAGCTTTCCAGACACTGTAGGTCTTTCTGGTGAACTTTCAGGCAGCTCTTGAACCTGAATTTTGGGGTTTTATTTTAGGCTGAGGTAGCTGACATTTGAGTGAGTATACTACATTGCAGTTGATGGGGAGATGGATTTGATCGATGCACAGGAGCAATTAGGATCATTCTGGCTCATGGTCCACTTGCCTTGAGACTACCTCGTGCATAGCCTGAACACAAGCTCTCTGCACACTTGACAACATATTGCCAGATGTACTTGGCTCCAAGTACAAACACTGTCCAGGAGAGCCCTCAGCTGCCCGTGGAGCTCAGCTTTCCTATTTGCCATTAAAGCAGTGCCCAGTGGTGTTAAAGACAACCTTGAGGCAGCACATATCATTGCAGTATAAACACAGATCCTAAATCCTGATTTTGCAGCTGGCCTTGGGGCTTTCACCCTGCCACATTTGCCTCTCCCATTCTGTGCATTAATTCTCTCTCCTAATGAAGCAATGGGTAGTTCCTTAACGAGAGAGGAAGAAAAGACTCTGGCTTTAAGTAGGACAGCTGTGCATAACAGAGGTACCAAAGCTTACAGGATAGTAGGTAGCTGAGCTAGTGGGACTGTCTTCCTGCTTGCATCAACAGCTGGGGATTTAAAAGGTGTTCTGAGTATGCCTTGGGGGTCTGATTTAACCATGTGTGGAGGGTTGTTGTGTGATAGGGTGCATGGAGGGATTCGTCATGTAAATCCCCTTACTTTCATGTGCTTAGGGATATTTAATTGCAGTATCTCAGTAATGCAGTTTGTAAAAGATTTGTATTAATCATGGATCAGCCTTCATTTTAAGTTGAATTATTTTGTGGATGATAAACATAAAGCTTTTCCAGACTCAGAGACCATAAAAAATACCTGTGTCTTGCACTGGAATTTTTGGAATGGTTTATCTTAAATTTTGATTTAGGTCTTCTGTATTATCCCTTCTGCTTCAAAGTGGTTTATTTCAGAGGGATTATTATGAAATATGACTATGTGATAAAATCTGCAGTCCACCAAAGCTATGATTCAAAAGAAACCTCTTTCATATTTCCAGCTTATTTTTAGTTCTATTTTAGTCATATATGATATCAGTCTTAGCCTTGCTATCCTTTAATCAGAGATTTGATACCCGATTAGAAATGTTTGGGATACAGAAGGGGAAAAAATCCCTCCTGGAAGAGATTTCCAGCAGGGCAAAAAAGCCTCTAGATGGCAGAAGTGCACTGTAGAAAACTCCAAACCTTAATTAAGCAACAAGCTGCAGAGGGGTTGTGTGCCAGCTGTGGAGAAAAGGTGCTCTGATTATTGACTGGTCCACTGACCTCTTCCTCCTCCTCCAATTTTAATTGCTGCTCCAGATGATCTGTGCTTTACAGCCACACCGACATGATGGCAAGCTGTGTCTGAACAAGTTTCCTCATGGATGTAGTTTATCTCTTTCTGCAAAATGACACTGCGGCTGTTTTTTTAAAGGTGAAGTGAAAGGCTCTGGAAGCTGGCAATATATGGAGTTTGGGATGACTTCTGTTAGCAGTTAATGCCACCCCTGAAACTTCACAAGGTGCTGGATCCTTTATGAGGCTGTATGACTGCCCCTTGGGAGGTGATTGTCAGTCTGAAGTCCTTTAAAAAAAATAAAATCTCACCTTCTATGTAGGTAGGCAGTACACATCTTAAGGTATTTTTGACTTAGAAATAGTTCAGGAAAGTTTCAAGTGTCCTTATGTGTCTGATAGAATGTCAGCAATTCCTATTGTAATCAGTTACACAAGAATCCAGTAAATTCTGTCATTGAAGCACATGGAAGAAAATCATTCTGTAAATCTGAGGTTTAAGCAGTATTAATGTCTGACACAAAGCTAACTTCGGTGCAAGTGAATTCTGTTACAGCTTCATCAGGATTTCTCTGCACAGTCACCTTGAGAGAAAACCCAACTGCTTAGTCTTGCATGGTGCCTGATAAGTGAATTTAGATAAAAGTCCGATTTCTGGCTCTGCACCTCAGTCTGGGTAGAAAATCATTTGAGATTTCAGAGTATTCAGTTTTAAAAGAAGGTCTTTTGATGTTGGCTTCTGGTTGCTGATTAAAAGCAATTAAATGGTACTCAAAACACTTGGATGGGTCTTCAGTCCACCATATGGCAGGCATGTGCTAACCTTGAGGCAGCTGCAGGGATAAAACAAAACACAGTCTTGAAATTCTGCTTAGTATTAGGTACATAAACCAAGGACCTGAACCTTGAAATAAGTCCCCAAGACTGCAGGAGCCCCACAGCCTTGACATGTACCTCAAGACATTTGTGATGGCCATGAGTCAGCTTCGGGTTATCTGCAACAGGGTGACAAGAAAACAAGTATAGGAAAATCTTTGCTGCTTCCAGATCAATTTCTTTTGCCAATACTTACAAAGGATAGGCTTTTTATTACAGCATTTTCCCACCAGGTCTTTCTTCCTTCAATGGACTCTAGGCATGGGTCAGAAGCCAGGCAACAGTCAATAGTATTGATTGTAGATCACAGCCTTGGTGGTGTCTCAGTGAAAATCCTGTAGTGAACCACCTAGTGCTGTTCAGCTGTGTAAAAAGCAGCTTAAGTTGTCCCAGGAAATTTCAGAGTTTGGTTTTCTTTTGTAGCAAAACCTGGTGAGTAGTTTCAAAGGTCTGTGCCAGCTCTGGCATAGGTAGCTCTTGGGCAGTCTCATGCACTCAGTGGGACTGAAGCCACTGGGGCCTCCTGTGCACCCCTGTCATGGCTATGCTGCTACTCTGATAGGGATTTATCTCTACTTTTTCCAGGCATGCTGACTGACTTCTCCTTCTAAGGTGTCATTTGTACTTCAAGCAGCAGATTTCACATTTTAAGCAAAAAACTTGAATACTTGACTTGGAGACTCCCAAAAGTATTGTAATAAGATGTGTGACTACAGTAAAGACAGTATAGCTGGCTAAGCAGCAGTGAAGATGTGGCAGCACAATTTCCAAGGTAGCCTAGCGACTCAAGTAGCTGTTATTAGCATTACTGTCTAGATAGACACTTCTGTCACTATTTCTGCCTGCTTCTGCAGCTTTTATAGCATTTGTCCTTGTTCTCAAGATACCAATGCTAATGACAGGAGACAGAATTGTTTATCTATTGTATCTCACATTCTTTCAAGCACACTAAGCACTAAATCAATGCATCATCACAAGGTTTGAGGGCTGCTAGCCAATTCTTCAAGTAAGAAATAGAATCAATAACTTTGCCGTATTTTATCAAAACCAAGGATCCCTGCATATTTTTTAACTGATCCAGACTTTAGACCCAATTAGGCTAGAAATTGGGTAATCACAAGGTTTATACTCAGTTTCAGACAGACTTGTCTTCATGGTTGTGTATCCATAATATTTTCTCTAGCCATGCATTTTAGGAATGATTGCATTTCAGGGAAAAGTGAGTGGGGTTTTTTTTTGGGGGGGGGGGTAGTTTGTGTGGTGCACAAATATTTTAGTTTTTTCAGTAGATTCTCCACGTTTTATTCAGATTCTCATAAAGCTACAGGTAGACCAAGGAATGTCTACTTTGTGCTGTATTTCTGCTGGAGAAAGTTTTGCATTGCAGACAGCTTGGCCAATGTTTAATAAAATGCCTAGTGCTCTGTAGTGATAAAAATAAAATCCTCAATCCCGTCCACATTTAGAGGACACTTGAATAGCTGTTACTTGAGGCATGAATTAGCCTGAGAGTTTGTGAAAAGAAATACATACTGTATTTTTTGGAAGCATTTGATAGTTTTAGAATACTCTTTCCTCTGAGAAACTGTCAAAGCACATAACATCCTGAGTGAGCAAAACCCTTGCAGGGCTGGAGGGCATGTTACCTATCAGCAATGGCTGTGAAAGGGAGCCCTGGTGCTCACAGTGAGAGCGGGGCTGGCAAACACACAGGAGGATCCCTCTGATCTGCTGCTCTGCTTGCAGGCACCTGCTGCCTTTCAGAAGGCTGTTAGGATCTGTGGGTTCTGGTTGGGTTTTTAGCTTCTGTGACTCCTCAAGCTTAGTCTTATTCAGATTACAGATTTCTAACTTCACACTTAAATACGTTCATGGCCTTGTTCTTACACTTTGTTCGCTAACTTAAGCAACTCTTCCCTAGCTGAGCCTCCCAAGACTTCATTTTCTGGTTTGAACAAACATCCATTATGGTAATTTCCACAGAACCAACCTTCCTTCTGAATTGGCTCATTGCAGCATGTTAAGGGTTGGAGGGAGGGAGTCTGGGGCTGGAGACAGCCACAAAAGTCTTTGGAAGTTCTGCATTTTCTGATAGGTATCCTGGGGCTTGAGTGCAGCCACACAGAATGGTGGGTTTGCTGGTTTGATTGCCCTCTACAGAAACCTGTCCCCAGGAAAAAAATCAGCCTGAATAGAGCAGTATTGTACTCCCAGAATTTCTTTTCAGAGTCCAGAGACTAGTCCAAGTCTCCTATTTTCTTGCTGTCATCCTGCTGAGGAATTAGCTCTGGGTATTGACAGGCTGCTTCTGACAACACGACCTGCAGAGCTGCTGCTGGCTGTAGCAACAGCAGGACAAGAGCTTTCCTGGAGTGAGAGCAGGGCTCTCATGCTGAGCTCTAAAGTACAGGAACATGCAGAGTTAGAGGCATCTCCTCAGCTCCCACAAATCCAGCTCCACAAATGGGTGCATAAATGAAACAATTTTTTTACATGTGGAGGGATCAATATTTTCTATTGTCTTAAATTTAAGCCTTTTATTAATTCACAGGTAAGCCAACCTCAGGAGCAATGTCACCAGCAAACATGTCAATGACTTTCCCTGACAACTTGAGAGGCAACACAATGTTTTTTCTTCATGACGTGCCACAGCATGGTGTTCTGAGTAGACCTACCAACTTGCCAACTCTGTTGCAGAGAGCCTTTTGACATTTTAAATTAATTTCTGATCTGCACTGAATTGAAAACTCTGAATTTTAGGGCAAAATTGGGGCAATAAAAATACTTGGTATGTTGGAGACTCAGTACATCCACATTAATGTTTCAATTTTGGTCAGAGATAAATTGAAGTGACCCTTTATCATCCTCATTGAATGAATTTGTTTTGGATGAAACTTAGCTAAAGGATGTGCTTTGAAAGACACTTGATGCTTTCCAACCTGCTGACAGACATTCAGCCAGCAAACCAGACTGGCATCAACCCTGGGAAAACCTTTAATTTTGGCCTTGGCCCTCAGTTCTAGCTGCTCTGCTGTACAGATTCAGCCTGTGCCAGTGTCAGCAGAGCCTCAGCCTGGTCAAGCCTCCTGCTTCAAAGCAAACTTCTCGTGTGTGTGTGATTGCCCTGAGCCTGGCAGAGTGGGGCTTTGACCCTCCTGCTGCTGTGCTGTGCTTATGCCTCTACGTACAGGTAATAAAGATCATTAAAGCAGCTTATGCATTATTTTGACTTGGGTAAAGTGTCATCATGCCAAAACATTTTGAGCACCTCTAGTTAATTTGCTCTGATCAGAGCTATGGCTGATTTCAGCTGACACAGCAAGTACACAGATCAGTGCCCCAGTGCAAGCTAGCCCAGCCAGAAAATGAAGACTAGACCAGTACTGGCTCTGAAATGTCTGGTCTGGGTAGTTTTTGCTTAGTGGGCAACTGGAGAACTGTGCCACCTGCAGATCTGGTTTCTCTGGGTGACAGTGCTTGAGCTGTGAGTCCCTCCCCTTGTGTTCAGTGCACTTCATTTGCAGGTGTTGGGAGGTATTGGCATGACAAATAACATTCTGTACCACTGCACAACTTTGATCCATGGCCAGAATACATCCAGCCTCAGTATCTGGGTTCAGCAGTCTGTGCCCTTAGGTTGAAGACTGACTGCATCCAAGCCTTCTTGGCAATTATATATATAAAAAAATTCAAGCAACCGTCTTCCTGACCATACGAAAATTATAACTTCTCAAAGTCTTCTCCTCATTTTTGAGTAAATATTCCCTAATATAGAAAAGAGCACCAGCCTGGATTACCATCTCCAGTCAGTTCGTTCCCTCTTCTTATTTTTCTGTCATCCTCCCTCCTAGATATTAATGCCCAGAGGCTTTCAAAGAGAAAGCTAACAGGATTTTTATTTAACAAAAGAGTATGTCTTTCTTCCACTTAGTGTTCAAAAGCATTGTCACTGGTTCAGCTCATATTTACACTGTTATAAACTGAGATGTGCTTAAAAATAATGACAATTTAACAATGTTATAAGAGTCTTCCAGAAAAAAAAATCAGTGGTGGGAAACATGAGGATTGTCTATCCAGAATATTGGAACATAGCACTGTTTTCCCACTGTACAGGAATGTATGTTTTAGGGAGCTGATCTAACTGGTACACTGGGCAGGTCCACAGTGAGTGGAAAGCTGTTGGCTCTTACAAGAGACAAAGATGCTCTTTGGAGCACTTGCAGACTGAGAAACTCCAAGTTAACTCCAACTCTTGAGGGGTTTTTTTATTATTTATTTCTCATACTCCTCTTTCTTTAAGAAATTCAGTTGATGCACCTAAATTAGGAGTTACCTTGGGCTTTTCTTACACTCACAAGAGTGGAGGCAGTTGCTGAAGAGATTCAGGCAAACTGTGCATTTTATCCTTAATGGAGCAAAGTGTTGAAAATCACCTGGATGGTTTTATGTTGCTGGCTTCAGTCCTGCTAAGCAAATTCTCACAGTGAGTTTTGTAATATAATAGGACAGTGGTACCTTTAGAAAAATGTTTTTAAGTAAAGTTTCACTCCTATGTTTTCTTTTCTTTCTATCAGCTATAATAGAAAGAAGCAGAGGAATTAAAGCACACTTGTGCATCAATCTTTGTGGGGGAACATGGGGAAAATCCTATTTAAAGGGCACTTTTATTTAAAATCACATCATAGCCTTTAATAGACTGAATGTACAACTTGTACAACTTGTGAAACCCGGGAGCAGTAAATCACAAGGACTGACTGATACTCATCCAAGGATTTGAAAACAAACAAAGCATTAAAGAGGAGCAACATTGACAGGGATATATTACAGTCTTTACAGCAAGGGAGCCTGTAAACTTAAAACCCATTAGCATGATGCTTATCTTCAAAATGAGGCTCTGAGCATCTTAGCCTTTACAGATCAGTAAACTTTATTATGATAGCAGGGAACCCGATTGAGGGTTCAATTAGGGGTAGAATTGCACAATGCTTGTATAAGTATAGCTCCTCAGGATCAAAGCAGCACTGCTCCTCTAAGAAAAGAAATGTGCTTCTCTACCTTGTTTGAGCTCTTTTCAGTGTTAATGCAGGGGACCTGCTGGAAACAGCATACTTGGATTTTCAAAAGACCTTTTTGATAAGAGCCCTCATAAGGGACTATTAAAGTATAATTGGGCACCATCAGGTAATGCACATTAGTAAAAATAGGCTAAGCTTCTGATACACTGATGGACCCAGAATTTTCAAGGTCTCTCTGAGGAGAGAGACATAAAAGTTGTCATGCAGAGCTCTGAGCAGAGGTGCACAGCAATAGTTGAAAGATAAAGAGGGAGCTGGAGTTGTGATAAAGAAAATTATACAAAGATGGCCTGCACTTGAAAAACTGACACTGAATTCAGGTGGACCAAACTGCTCCATGCCCTCTTTCCTAGGACAAATAAATGTGAGCCAACTCAATTTAAAAAATGTTTTACCCTCCTGCCATCTTCTTGAGGATGTGAATTTATGGGTTGAAAGGTGGAGGACATGCACAGGAAAAATGAGAGGAACAACTGGGGAGCAGCTTCTGGGCTTGCTCCTAGCAGGGATGCTGGCCATAACAAATTTAGAGCAGCTCCAAGCAGAATTGTATCTCTGCAAATTGTAATTATTGATAGGCAATATAACTCCTAGGAGTCTGTGGGCAGAAATGCTTTGAGATGGGCTTGCTGAGTAGGACAGAGTAGTTTTTGGTATATTTGTAACTCATGGTGGTCAATTCTGTATTTTCAGGACTATTATATTTTGTGCCGTTTAAGTACAGGTTTCCATCAGTCTGTTTTTTAACATGGCTTGTTAATTTTTTATTATGGTCAATTGCGGGTTGACTGTAATAAAAAATCACAATAGGAATATATTGTTTATGCAGGACATTATTAAGTAATTCTGTAGAGGCCTGATGTAATAAGCAGGAAAGCCATGTGGGGAGCTTGGGAAAATTCACATTAATTCAATGTCTTATTAATTTTCATTATTTTAAATAATAGCAAAGCCAAATACCTTTGTTTCTTAATCAGTGTAACCCCAGCAGATCTTAAAATGTTTTATAAAGAAAGAAGAGCTCATTATCCAGGCTTACTGGTGGGAAAACAGAGGCACAAAGTGGCAATTCCTACAACTAGAAATTAGGCCTTGGTGTTTTGGATCCCAAAACACCATCAGGTAGCTGGGAGCTGCCTGATAAGCTCTATCTCAGAGACACTTCTCCCCTAAAATGTCTGTGGATGCAAGATGTATTGTTAATATAGTTCTTAAAAAGATGTGTTAATTTGGATTTACTGATGTTGTATTTTTCCTAGCTTAATGCCGAGTTTTATACTCGGGCAAAAAATCCCAGCATCAAGGGGAACTCAATGAAGTTTCCTGGTAATGATTTCTGGGCAGGATCTCTGTTCAGTGCACTGCAAACTCAGGTGTTGGTGCTTGTCAGAAAGCAGTGTTTCTGCATTATAAAAAATCTTGGGTTTTGTAAGGCTGAATTTGAAAAGAAACATAAAATCCCCAAGATTTCTGTGAAAGGTACCTTCCCAGACCTTGTAGGTCTATGTCTAGTGCAGTTGGTGTTCTGCTTGAATTTGGCAGACAATAACTCCAATGAAAATGTCAAGATTGTTAATTTCATTGAGGATCTTCATACCAGTGATGCTGCAGCTTCTAAGATATCTATCTTGAAGATGGACCAGCAGGAATTAATTTGCTGAAAGTCTGTAAAGCCTAAAATGTTTCAATTAATCCTTCCTACTCTGTAAATATGCATCTTCTGATGAAAAGCTGCATTGTTACAAAATTTCTGATAATTTGTAAAACTTCTGGTATCCCTTATGGAGCCAGGTGCCTACAGAGGTTATGGAAATAGACCTTGTTCAGGATGAAAAACCTTTCATGCCTGTGTTTATTGTAAAGTTTCTTTAATAATATAGTGTTTTTTCTATAAGTTGGCTGAACTATAATAAATTAAGAAGGGTTCTATTGCACAGTAGAATTGTGATGTATTGAAAAAACATTTTTCTCTTCTTCATGAGCAAAAATTCAGTCCATATTTATATACGTGTCTCAGCATAACTCAGGATGCTATAAAGACTCAAGATATCAATTAGATGTGGGATAAAGATCTTATGGTACTGCTTCTAAAGGTTATGCAGGAAAAGATTGCCCTGAAAACTAATTAGGATGACTGTGATACTCAAATATATGAATGTATCTTAAAATTCTTTTGATGTTTTTTCATCACAAAGATGGGAAAGAAAAGAGCTGTAACTGGCATACTCTGTAAGTCTTACACAACTTTAGTTCCCTATTATCTCCTGGTGATTGACGACAACAATAAATTTTTCATTGTTATAGGACGGGATGGTCTCCCAACCTAGTACTTTTTCTGCCTGATAACCCTCTCTCATGTGTCAAAATTCATTATTACCTACCCTGGGTAGCAATCTGTGATTCCTGTATTCTTAGGCAGGCTACTGTATCCACAGAGTCATTTGCATGTCTCTGAATTTCAGAGGTTCTTCACCTAGGGATGCTGCAGGCAGTCGTACACAGCATGCAAACAGCCTCCCGCAAAACAAACTAGTACTTAGAGTGCCACATAAGCAGAATTTATTAAAAGAAAATAGTTTTAAAACTAGAAAACTTTTACAGTTTCCAATGTGCTTGCAACCTTACAGTGCCCTGAGGTGAGTCATAAATTAGTGTGATGAATTGGAGACCCTTTTCTAATATGCTGCTTAAGTGTGTTGTTCTGTTTTCCTGGGCTCTGACCAGTCTGGAATGCTCAGTGGGAGAGTTAGCTTGTGTATCAGCATTCTCAACAGCTCTGGCATGTTTGCAAGACACAGTTTTGCTCACGACAGCTGAGGCTGGATGGCAACTCTAGAGATCATCTAGTCCAATCTCCCTGCTCAAAGCAGGGCCAGCTAATATGGGTTCTCAGGGTCACATCCACTTAAGTCTCCAAGAATGGAGACACACCAGCCTCTCTGTGCCACTTGCTCTAGTGCTCAGTCATTCCCTCAGTAGAATATTTCTCCTTACTTTTAAGCAGAATTTTCTGTATTTCAGTTTTTTGCCCTTTGCCTCTTTCCCTCTCACTGAGCGCCACCAAGATTAACTTGACTTTGTCTCCTTTACTTCCCTATCAGGTATTTGGGTAAGACTTTTCCTATGAGCATTCCCTTCTCCAGGCTGAACAGTTCTGCCTCTCAGTCTCACACCACGTGACAGATGTCCCCCTCTCCCTTAATGATCATCATGGGCCTGTGTGGCACTCACTCCAGTTTGTCACCTCTCTTTTGTGCTGGAGAGTCCAGTTTGGGACAGAGTATACAGATGTTTCTCATCACTTCTGAGCAGAGAGATCATCTCCCATGAGTGGCCCCCCAATGCTCTGTCAGCCCATTTCTTGCTGAGAAAAAAGGCTCTCCACCTGCACACAACTCCTGCAGACAATGAGCCCACCTTCCATCCAGTCCCAGTGAGAGTCCCCAGGCACATCTGTGGGGCTCTGTCTTCCATGGGGAGCTTCATCTGTGCCAAGACCCTGGTCAGATGCTCTGGCAGCTGCTGGGACCATCCCTTGTGATCCACCACCACCACCATTCAGCCCATGTAGGCTGCCCTCAGCAGAGCTCCTGGCTCCCTTCTGCAAACACTGCTGCCTCTGATCACAGCACATAGTTAGGTAGTTCCACATGTCTTTCCTTCACACAGCATCCCAAACTTCCCTTTGTTCCACCAGTGCTCTGCAGCCCTATCGCAAACACCCCTGAGGGCTAATGAGCTCTATTACTAACTGACTGCTGAACAGCCCCACATTTATAGTGGTGAGTGATTCAATAGCATCCCAGTGGGACTGCAGGAAAGGATTAATCCAGACAAATCACAGTCTCATCTGCCCAATTTGGGGCTGTAAAATATGGAATACATTTTTCAGAAAGAAAAAAGAAAATCATAATAAAAGAGTAAAATGTGTTAGGAGTGAAAATCTGTTCATTCTGATTTCAAGTGGACTAACAAAGGCAAATGAAAACTTCTGTCTTTATCAGACAAAACTTGCAGACTTTGTTAAACATGAACAAAGGGAAATGATGCAAACTAAAGCAGCACATTCTATTACCTATTAATACAGGTCCTAGTTCCTAGAGACTGAAAAATCTTGAGAAACCACAGTGAAGTGGAACAGAATGTGATTTATAAAGGGTTACATGGAATTTGCTTGAAAATTTCTGACATGGGTGCCAAAGAATTTTTGAATCATGGTTGAAATACTCATGGGAAGTGGTATAAGTGACACCTGATTCCAACATGGACTCAGAACAGCAATGACAGAGAAGGGAAAACCTTTTGTTTATGTGATACACAGAACTGCCTGTCATACCCAACCAAAGCTCTTGTGACAATTTTTAGACATACCCTGTATTAATATTTGGTTATGGTATTCAGTTTTTAACTATATTTTAGGATAACAAACTCTCACCTGTGGAAATAGACACAAGGGAATGAAATGCGGGAGATAATTTAGAGAGAAAGAAGTAGGAAACAGGGATTGCTTAAAAACCTAAGAAATTTAGGGGCAACAGTCTGAGCAAAACTCTTAATGCTGCAAATTCATTTAGCTTTCAGAGCTAAAACGAAACCTGATTGAAGCACTGGGGTGTCATTGTTTTCTTCTCATTTTACCTGCTCTCTGCTCTCAGCGGAGGTTAGTTTTAAATGGCCTTGTCAAAACCTAATTGCAGTTTTGTAATGGCTAATTCCCAGGCTATTTAGGCACTGAAGAATCAATTCTGAGACATGTCTACGAGGGGTTTGTTAAGGGATGGAGAATGCTGCTGAGCTCAATCAGCATCCTGGTTTTTAAATCACACAGGAAATTCAGGTTAAAATCTGCTTTGGTTGATTGATCCCATGTCTCAGAGAAATGCCCTCACTAACCACCTTTATCCTTGCAAATGTGCGATCTGTAAATTAATTAAATGTTCACTGGGTGAAAAAGAAGATTCATGCTGAAACCCTGGCTCACATTAGTCTGTGCTGTGGGCACTAGAATAAGGACTTCTACCCTCATCTTCTACATCTCAAATGAGGGCTCCAGCCACAGGCAGTTCCAGGTGGGACACATAACTTTCAGGTGATCATTTTAGGCACTGTTACCCCATACACATAGCAACAGGATCGTGCCTAGCTGGGAGAAAACTCCTAGTTTAATAATCTGGATTGAAGGTCAGTGGTGTGTGGGGAAGCCACTAGATTTTCCACATCAGCAAAACCTCTCCAGCCTGGTGAACATGTGGACACAGCAGGTGCACCATTGGTGGCCAGAACAGAGGGGACCTGTGGGGATCCAGGGCATGAGAACTAGAATCAAATCCTTCACACTAGAATTAAATTGCCTTGACTGACAGCATGAAGAAGAGGCTGTGAGTGCTCCTGCAACTGAGCCAATTGTTTTTGCATCTTGCATTAACCTCACAAAATTTCATTTATTTTATATGCTTTAAAAATCAATGAGTTGCTTGCTTTGGGAATGAGGAAAGAAAGGCTCAAGCTGAGTAATGTGTAAGTCTGGCTATTTAAAGGTCATGCTATTTGTTAGCATGTGTAATTATTGGATGTAGAGCAGGGGAATGCAAAATAATTCAAAATTGGATTCAAGATACCTGAGGACTGACATGGTGAAATTGATGGCTCTGATTTTCTTCAGTCAGGGTGCCTATGTTAATTCTGGGTTTTAAAGTGATGGGGGATACTTTGCACATGCAAGAGTAGGGCTAGAGAATGGAATTTCTTTTCTAGATTATCCTGGATTATCCCAATACAAGAAGCTTCAGGACTAGTTAATGTTTAGTCCATACTCAACATACTTTTTAGGAGGACAGGAAAAGAAAATTGAAACAGGGAAAAGTCAAGTAACCGGTCAAGAGTATGGGACATTTTAAGGTAACCCACATAATACTACCATTAGGAACCATTTCTTTACCAAAAGTGTGGTCAAGCACTCCAGGCTTCCTTTCCTGGAGAGATGGTTGATGCCCCAAATCTGCCAATATTTAAGAGACATTTGGCCATGGCTCTTATTACCAGGCTTTAATTTGGTGAGCCCTGAATTGGTCAGGCAGTTGTACTACAGAGTCCTTCTAGGTCCTTTTCAATTGAAATATTCTATCCTATTGTATTCTAAAGTACTGGCATGTTGTTCATGGCATGGACAATATTTTCCTGTTTAGAAACATACTGAGTACCACTGCAGATTCTTGCTGTAGGTCAGGGGTGTGCTGAGGTGGCTCAGTGAGGGGAGAGGCACTCAATGCTTGATTCGAAGTCACCCAGCAAAAACACTGCCTTTAAATTCAGTGACAACTGGAGCAGGGCCTGTCTAGAGTTAATCAAATGTTGCTAGTCTATCACCTATTCGTATTTTTTATGCAGTTGAAATAGTTGATTATTTTCTGAGAAATAGGGAATGTTTTTACTTTAAATAATGTCTTTTCTTTTTAGGAATAATTCCAATAATTTTCCTTGATTTCTCCTTTTGAAATCTAGAGGAATGAAGTCACAGGTGAATTTCCATCTGTCCATCACTTGGCAGATAGTATACAGAAGACAAATGCATGATACAAAATAACTTACTGAGACATGCTCGCAAGGAATGGATATCCAACAATACCATTTCCACTTACTGTTGTTCTGTCTTTTTTTTGGTTGGTTTGTTTGTTTTGTTTTGTTTTGTTTTGTTTTGCTTGTTTTATTTGTAAGGAGAAGGAAACTCACTTGTAACTGCATACAGTAAAGCAAAGTAGTAAAATTTCATCAGGCTTGACCTGCAGAACGTCAGGTCAAAAGAATTCAACCACATCATGTAAATCAACACATGGAAATACAAGTCCCACCAGAGTGTGGTTAGATCAAACCCCAACCCCACCCTGAAAGAGAGGTTTTTTCATCTCTTGTCAGAAATAATTATCCCTTTAAATATAGCTGTAGACATTCTCATTAGCCATACAAATATATATCTAATTCAGTGTTCTTCTGCTGAGATAGAAGAGAAAAAGGGAAATGAAATCACAAAGCCCAGTTTTTAATCACTTTTACCACTTTCTGCCAAGGGTGGTTTCAAAGTCCACTACATCATGGTAGCATATTCTGGAGGTCCTTCTAGCCCTGCCTGGATAATTTCTAAAGTAGTTCTTGACATAAATTGGGCTGTACAGCACAGAAGGTTTTGAAGGGTGGGGAAGAAAGAATGAATATTTCTCAATCACTTCATTCTTTAAAAATAAATTTGGGAGTGACAAAAATGTATCAGCAGTTTCTTAATAGAAAATTGTCTCATGTTTTCATGTTTTCCATGAAGAGAGGTGATATGGAAGCCCAGGTGAATGGCTTCCATTTTAAAACTCTGACTGGCTCACTCATTCATGCATAGACAGTATTCCTTTACTTCTAGAAAAAGTAACAGGAAATCGTGGGACTTGAATAGAGTTGCAGGAATCCTGTTTGGTCAAGAATTACCTAACCATTGCTTGCTTGCTCAAGAAATAAAGTAAATAAAAAGCCACAAAACCGTAATATATGAGATTTTTGTATCTTTGGTTTACAGACAGAAAACAAATTAGTGAATTCTAATTTGAAGGAAGTACCACATAGAAAACTATAAAGCTAGTAGACATTTTTCTTATTCCCCTCCTCAAGGGGGAAAATCCCACAACCCATAGTTTTGTTTAAAACTGTTTGCACACTTATACTCCAACTAAGAGTGGTGCTCAGTTGGACTGGGGGAATAGTTGGTTTATTCCAACTATTATTCCAATAGTTGGTTTACACGAACTACCTGGTGCTCTGTGGGTGCTGTTCATTGCATTATGTGCTTCATGCCATGTCTCAAATGTTAAAACTTTTGTTACAGATCAGCATTTTCTTAAATCTGTGTTCATATTCTCAATATGCAGTACACTGCAGGCACACCTTCACACCTTTCCATCTCCCTCTAAGAATAATAGCAATGTACAGAGTATTCTTTTGGCCACATCACAGAGTCACAGAATCACAGAACAGGCAAGGTTGAAAGGGACAACAATGAGTTGTCGGGTCCAACCTCCCTGCTCAAGCAGGATCATCCTACAGCACATTGCACAGGATTGTGTTATGTGGAGACAGTTCTTGAATATCTCCATCCTCTTCACACTCTCTGTTCAAATACTTATATACATTGATGAGGTCTGCCCTCGGTTTCCTCTTTTGAGGGTGAACAGGCTCAATTCTCTCAACCTGTCCTTGTGAGAGACAGATGCTAATATTTCTGGGGAAGAGCAGTGATAATTAAATTTATTTTCTGTCATTGTATGGATGTTGAAAGACATTCTTTAACTTGTAGTTTGTCCCAGAACAAGCCAGCAACTGAATGTTAAGCTTTTTCCTCATGTGCCTAACATCCAGTAATGGGCTGGTTGTTACTATAAGGTTGTTTATTGCTTAGTAATCAGCTGCTTTCCACCACTAGCAGTGCTTGTGAAAAGCAGATTTGTTAGTCTTAGTCAAATGGTTGTGTACACTGCTTATTGAAGTGAATTATTTTCCAGCCATGAAATCAGGTCTCTATTTTTGGTCTGGCCTGTGTGACAGCATGTAGCATTGCTCAGGACATATTTGATTGCTTTCAGAATGGTGTATTCAGGAAGTTTGCAAATGAAACTACCTGTGCTGTAACTGATGAGAATGCAGTGGCTGAAGATAATTTTATCCTATTTATTATTTGATACATTTAATTTTTTGTCATATTTCCAGAAATTAATACTGAAAGGTTATTTGGATAAACTAAGTATTTTAAAAACTTTAAATCATGAAGCTATTTTTCTTCTTTGTAGAAGTGTTTGCTCCAAAAGTTACGGAATACCATCCAATTTTCTCTATGTCTGTGTTATAAATACTGATTTTCCCCTCCAGTCGAAAATTCAGTCTCCAATCTTAAAACTGAACTGAGCTTTTGCTCAGATTTGCAATATCATCAATAACTCCCATCCTGGCAATTTGGTTTCTTGATATGGCACCAAGCTGTGCGTGTTAATGTGGTCACAGTTCCTGTGACTACGAGATTCCTGCCTGACCTTCAGAAATTAAGGGCAAGTTTCATAAACTGACAATTAAAAAACCACTTTAACTTGGAACTTGCATAATGTGATTCTTCAGGCTAGCATAAACCCAGGAGGACACAGTGGCATAAATTTGCAGTCGTATGGATTATCTCAAATCAGTAAACAGTCCCATTTGATGGTGGTATATTAAGAAAAAAGCTGTTCCACTAGAGGAATTGTTAAATGCTGGAGCAGCCTCGATGGAAGAATTGTGAAATCCCATTTGCTGGAGATCTTTTAAAGCAGCTAAAACAAATATCTTTCAGGCATGTCTGTCTTAGAGCAAGAGAAGAGACAAAATGATCCCCTCAAGGTCTCTCTCAGCCCTTTGTATCTAGAATTCCAAAATGGGCAGTTACTCATTAAAAAGGAAGGGTTTTTATAATGTAAGGGTGTTATTTCCATAGACCAGTGACAGTGACAAGTTCTCAAGGTCAGCTATACCAGTGAGAGGTTTATAATGATGCCATGCCTGTAGAGCTGCCACCCTGCTGAAAGGCATGTGTACAATAATTATTGTAGCAACAGACGAGTGTTCTCTCCAGCCTGCTCATTGCAGCTTCAATTTACAATCAGTTGAATTGTCTTAGTGATAGATATTCTGAATTCACTTGCAGTTCTAATATTATTTTCCAAATGCAACAGTTGCAGTTCAATGTTCTTCTGACTATGACAAAGAAAAGACTGATGAGGGGTTTTTCAGTGAGTATTTCATGCAGTTTAGCCTCTGGCACTTTATGGATAGAAAAGCCTTAATGGGAAACCTGTATTGCTTTTTTTATGTTGTGCCTTCCTGATGCATATTTCAG
Source organism: Sterrhoptilus dennistouni (assembly GCA_013397095.1). NCBI lineage: Eukaryota > Metazoa > Chordata > Aves > Passeriformes > Zosteropidae > Sterrhoptilus > Sterrhoptilus dennistouni. Next base: position 1,068,016 of record VWZU01019638.1, read on the forward strand.
AGCTTTGTGAAGTAACTCTGGAAAGTTATTTAGTTTTCAAAGTGACCACAGCACAACTCTGCTATCTTATTTCTACAGTTATGCAGGTGAATTATTATGCTGACAATTATTGTTTTTTAAATTCTTTGCAAGATCTACAGTGTTTATTCCAGGGAATGACAAGATTTTGGGCTGGACACTTCTTCAGGCTTCTGTATTGCTGAGAATAAGAGTCACTTGTTCTGATTTCTTACACCCTCATGTTTTAAACCATGGGGAACTATGGACTAATGAAGCTAGTGCAGTCAAGTAATGAATTCTGAACAGCTGTGTGAATCCGTGATTGATACAGTACTTTTTATATGGCTGTATCCAATCACCTGGAAGTAATCTGTTGTTTTTCTCTTTGTTTCAGTAGTCTCCAAGATTTCCTGATTTTTAGTCTCTTGGCAAGCTACCAGAGAAGTTCAACCTTCTGAAATAAGCTTCTCAGGCATAACATGGACCTCTTAGCTCATCCTTATCTACTTCTTTATCTCCTTACTCTAGCCAACTTGCCCCCTTTCACATCTCTGATGGGAAGACATGGAAAGGAATCCATTTTCACAAGAACTGCAGTTTTCCCAGGCTAGCAACATCAATATTTTTTCTCTTCCAGCACTGTTATTCACAATGCAGATAGAGGTAGACCAGCACATTGTTTTCACAGTCTGTTTTAAAGGCTGAGTACAGATAAGCAATTTATCTACATAATAAGGCTCACAGTCATCTCCACTTAACTTTGCTTCCTGGCCAGGACAGTTTCTGACACATCTTCACTTTGCAGAGCTAGTACTGGTTTTATAGTTGGTAACATTAATTACTCGATATTCTGGGGCAAATGCACATGTTCATAGAAGAGAAACAGACCACATACAAACCCATGTTTGGATTGGGATGTCCTATGCTGACAGTCTCTGGAGTCTGACAGAATAATAGTGGGAAATATCTTACATGCTTGCTGTGGTCTTACTTTCCCCCAAGTGTCTGTTTATGTCTGCTGTTAAAAAGAAGATATTGTAAAGTGTGGATGCTCTCCACAAACCATCCAGGTGGTCAAAGCAGGATCTATGTTTGGGTGTTTCATGTAAACTGTGGAGAAGCTTTTTGCTTTTCACTAACTAGAGGGAACACATGGGGCCTAAATTGGGCTGAGAACTGTACATGTGCAAGTCCTTCTGAGGGCCAGATTCAACTCCCACGTGCCATGAGACACAGAGACTTATTTGCAGGAGTAGGGCCAAAGGGATCTGGCTGGCTCTATGGCTTGTGGGCAGAGAAGTAATGCAAAGTTAATGCTCAAGGCCGTGAGGCAATAAACTTGGAAAATTTCTTTATGTTTAATTTTACTTCTTTTTATAGCACCTTCTGTTCACATTCCTCCGCACAGAACTGACCCCAGGGATCAATCTTGCACCACCAAAATTAATAACAGGACTTAACTTCAGTGAATATAATGACCAATGTTTATTCAAGTCTATGGCAGCTTGAACATCCATCCTGCTCAGAGAGATAATGTATCATTGCCATCCAATTTCATACACCAGTTGCAGGGACTCTTTCCTTACCCTCATAACTGTTTCTCTCATCTCTGTTTTCTTTCCACAGTTGCGTTCCCTTTCCAGAACACCACTCCCAGTACAGTAGCAGTGTCTTTGACAATGCTAATTCCATCCTTGCCATCCAGTAAAGAAGCATTGTAACTTTAAGTCAGAGAGTTCAGTGTGTGTCTGCTCAGGTTTTGTGTATAGTTTATCCAGTGTTCTTCTTTACCATAATGATTCACCTTCATGTCAATCCAATGAATTTAAAATCTGCCTCCAGCTACTGGGTTCATGGTGCCAGGTCATTTTCTGACCTCAGAAAGCCCTAATATTTCATATTCTAAGGGGAAAGTCTGTGTCAACAAAATGATCAAGTCAGCCTCTTAAAAATGCATTTTTCAGTCCCTTCTGGTTCCCTCCTAGCCCCCATCCCTCTAGTTGTTTGTTTCACCACATAACATGTGGAGAATGGTCTTGCTGAATCTCTGACATTATATCTTGTTCTCAAACAATTCCTTGGATATCTGTTAACTAATAAATTCTACAGCCATAATAAGAAAATAAAATTATCTGTGGTCAGAGAAGTCCAAATAGTTACATGAATTTGCTAAAAACAGAAAGAATTTATTGGAAAAGTTTGTTGACGTTTACATCTTTCAACCTAAATTTATTGAAGCTAGCATTCATCAAGACTGACTCTTTTCTTGTTGGAATTTGTGAGAATCACAGTGTACATTGCGTTGCTGGGGCAGTCCTGAGAATCAACTACCCCATTCAAACACCAGGCACTGAGGGCACCTCCAGGCAGGATGCTTGGGGCATCTTGTCTGATAACATGTACCCCAGAAGCCCCTCATCCCAAAACTTGATTTGCCATCTTGGACTTTGTTGGCCTCATGATATAGTGTCCCACAGAGGAATAACTTCACCTCTAAGAGCCTTGAAGGAGAAGGAGTGGACAGCCCAGAATCAGAACTTATATTTTATTCCTGTCAAGAACTTAAATGTGTTGGTGTGAGGTGAGTCACACTGGTCATGGGTAAGCAACAGACCCCATAGTCTGTCCCCGAGGAGCAGCACTTGCATGACTAGAAAAGTACCCCAAATCCTGGAGAGACAGGACTGTACATTTTGGGGAGGGTGAGGAAGGGTATGTACAGTTTTCGTATGTACAGGGCACTGGAAGGGGGAAATCAAGTTATGGTTCAGACAGCTGGGGTTTGCTTGCTTCCACATGTTCAGCTTTGCAATATTTCAGCAAGTGTCAGGGGATATTGTCATGGGAATACCTGTACCTGAGGCTGTACAGAAACTCCTGATAGAGGAGCTCTCTCATGCAGGCATCTGAAGAAAACAGGGCCAGACATTCCCATGAGGATACCCTGCACTGCAAGGCTGTGCTTCCCTGGCAATCCTTTTCAAGAAAAGGTCCCTGTGCAGCAATGCCAGGATGGGAAGGCAGGCTGGCTCTGGGTGTGCAGCAGAGGGGAAGGCAGCACAAAAGCGGGTGGCAAGAGCAGCCTCAAACAGACAATGAACTGGCCCAGGAGTGGGGCAGCTCCGTGGGGGTCCTGGCTGTTTTCCCTTTAGCCTGGCACTGTAGCATGTGGGAATGAAAGGTCAAGCTGTTGGCAGCAACAGAGATGGAAAGCCTGAAGCATCACTGATGTTGAGCTCTGAAAGGAAAATGTTTTCTCTCCCACTAAAGACAGATCCTGTTTGAAATATGTGTATTAATCAATTTGAGTGTTATCTTTGTGCTATATAGTGACAAAAAGGCCATGTAATATCTACTTCACCTGGCTCCTGCTCTCCGGTGGCGAACGACCTTGGTTAGAATTTTGGCACGGGAGAAGTTTAGTCTTGGAGATGGGCTGTGAAAATTGTCCATCAGTGGGGGCAAGCTGGTGTGGTATTCTTCCAGGCAGTGGAGGTCCTGCCATCTGAGAGGAGGGCAGGAGGCTGCCTGTGTGCTGATGCAGCCAGGCCAGTATGAGAGATGACTGGGCAGCCTGCGTGGCTTGTTTGGCTTTACAGAGAACATCCACACACAGCTGGCAGGGTGTGATGTGACACTGTGTACATGCAGGTAATTTGGTCTTGCAGATACAGCTGCAGAGCAGCCTGGATGAGTATGAACCAAGGAGCCCAGGGAATTAGACCGTGTTCCTTGCTAAAGTATTTGAGCCTTGTGCAGCCCATAGCACCCAAAATGTGGGAGAAAATGGGAAATACCCTGGAGAAAATATAGGTGTGAACCCCTGAGAGGAAAGTGCTGGCACAGCACCAGCCTACTTTTGTGTCTGGTCCTAATGTTGTCAGCAGGACTCACTAGTTTGTACAGTGCCATAGTAATGCTGCTTTTGGACATAAGCTAGAATATATCTGGCCGTTTCAGAATGTTAGCAGAGGGAGTATGGTTCAGTTTGCTACTTCCTGCACAGACATGTCCTAAAGGGGTTGGAATAGAGTCACTCCTTATAGTGGAATTTGCTCGGGAGTCTGTTAAGTTTTAATCACAGAAGTCGACCAAATTATATTGACTAATGAGTGGTATATCTCACTTCTGGCTGATATTTAATAGGGCTAGTCTCTTTAGCAAGTCCAAGGACACTCCAATTATTTTCAATTGAGCAAAAATTTCATTAATTTACCAAGAATCACACAAGTATGTGACTTAGAGTGTGGTAGATTAAGCTCCAATATCAAATGCTCTAGGCATATACTGAATGCCACACTGAACCTTAAAAGGGGTTGACATAAACCAGAAGTGAGGTCAAGTAGTTAGATAATATTGCTCCCTAAGAACAATGCAGCTCACCAAGAATTCTATTTATTTTTAATCTTTAGTCATCTGTTTTCATAATATTTCTTAAAAAGAAAAAAAAAAATCTGCTGGCAATTCTCCAAAGAATAAAGCCACATTTATTTTAAGGCAATCTAAGGCATATGGTCCCATTAGAAGGGAAATGGATTAGTTTAAAACAACAAAAGCAAATGTTTCAAGTTATGGTTTTAAAGGCAAATTGACATCTATATGTCTCGGGTAACTGAGTTTGGGTCTAAACACAGAATTTCTGTGTGTCTGCAGTGTCTTCATATTTGCAAACAACTCTGTGTGTCAGTAGACACAAACTTGCTAATCCAGTGGGACTGTCCACTCATGCAATGGATCCAGCAGAAATTCAGGAAATATGTTTCTGCCTTAGAGGTTACATCAGACAACATGAACAAGGATTCCAAATCCAGGAACAACAAGCATTGCAAGTACTCCACAGGGAGACAGCTGAAATACAAGTCTTCTGGTCCAGAAGGTGGTACCCAATGAAATATGTCAAATTCAGTAAGATGGCCATTTTTTCCAGTGAAATGTTCCAGGAAATGCATTGCAGTCAGGTTGTTGTTTTTCTTATATTACACACTGAGCCCTCATCATCTTCACAGTGAGCACCTTGATAACTAGGTTCATTCACTCATATGTCTAAATGTTTTGATGTCCTTAGTCCAGAGGGAAACAATTCTGCCAGAGGAAGGAACAATCCCCTTCTGCAACAGCAGTGCTAATATACTTTTCTGGACAGAAAAATATTTTTCTTTCCACTTTTTCTTCCTTTGGGAAGGATTTGACGCAGACTCTTCTCCAAGAAGGTGAACTCATAGGCAAAAAAACAACCAAGAGGAGCCATCAGTGATGTGGCCCACTGTGGCAGTGGGTTGATGAGCGCTGATGGTTATCTTTTGCTGATATGTTATGTTTAAGTTGAATAGTTCATGCCTTGTTACCCCTTATTCTTCCTATTCTTAAGACCAAATGGCAGTTACCTGTCAATCTTATTGTTTACATGGCACCTGCTCCTGCCAGTCAACCAGAGACCTCTCCCAGTGTCTGGAAGCTTCTAAGAAGAGTCCTGGGTGATTGGTTGGAGCCAGGGTTTCCCCCTCCTACAAGTTAAATTATGTACCCTGAATTCCTATCATTGGTCCCCATGCTCTGCTGTCCCACGTGTTCTTTTTCCCCCTTTAAAAACTGAACCCTTCAGGCGCTCAAGGTCTCTCCGTCGCTCGAGGTCTCTCCGTCTCTCCATCTCTCCGTCTCTCCGTCTCTCCTGCTCTCCATCTCTCAATCTTGGAGCCTCGGCCCTGGGGTTGGAATAAAACCTCAGTTGCTGTTTCATCGGAGAGTCCCGTCTCTCGTTTCATCTGCGCCTTAGCAGTGGCTCTGTTTCACTGACTCAAAGACCCCCAAGTTGCGGTGGTGCCAGGGCTGGCGGGAACCAGCAACACCGGGAAACCACAGCAGCCCACCATGGAGCCAAATTGCCTACTCTTCCCTGAAACTGTCCTTCAGGTAAGATAGACAGAAGACTAGAAATATAGATCCCAAAAGATTTAAATTGAGGTGGGCATCAAGTTATGCAGCACTATCATCTGAACTGAACCGCCTCAAGAGGACTTTAGTTCCTAAACCAAATCTCATTCTCTTGGGACCCTCTGGAACACCAGGTGGTCACTACAGTGATGTTCTTGAGTCACACTTTTCAGCAAAGCAACACCAGGTACAGCTGGCTCACTATCTCCTGTTGTGAGTCTTTTACCTATTGCACAGTAATTTTATACTTTTTTCCAAGCGATTCTGTGTTTTATCAGAGATTTATTGCAAATTAAGTAAAGCATTGCTCTGGGGAGTATGTGTAGATTGCAGAGCTCCAAGGCAACACAAGGAACAATGGAAGGATTTGGAGACTGGTATGAAATTGTTACTTAGCAGCAGCAAATAAGGGAATAAAATGAACAAGGATACAGTTAACAAGCCAAGGCTAAGAAAAATATAAGATGCCAAGAAGAGAAAACTTTTATAGAGGGAAATGTCACAAGAATCAATAAAATGGGCGAGAGAGCTGTGTCTTTCTGCATTAAGTGATGCAGACAGTATGAAACAGATGCTCTTTCAATGTCATCAGCAACTTGACAAGTTGGATAAATAATTGTTGCCAAGAAAAATAAAAGCATGTGCTGTCAGTGTGGGTGGTTGCCATGATTGCCATGGCCTCTGGTTCAAATGCTGTTACAGAGATGATGAAAAAGAAAATAAATATGGAAGTGGCTGGGGAAAAACAATTAGCTTCCCACAAATGGGCTTTTGGCATACCATACATTGTAGCTGCCTTTTTCATCATTACTTTGGGTGGCAACATAGGAAATAATAAAAGTTGGAGAAATATAGGTACAGCCGTTTCCTGAGTCCTTCCCATAAAAAAAGGAGAAACTGTTAGTCTGAAAGATTTGTTATGAGGAAACTGTAACAGACAGTTCAGCTGCAAAACAACTAGACACAAGATTCCCACCTGGCTGCTGCCAAAAATGTCAATGCCTTCAGACTGACTCTGCAACCATGTACCATGGGGCCACTGGTAATGTCATTGGTAGTTCTCCTAGGGAGCTCAAAGTTTTCTTCAAGGCATTTCTGCAGTTGGGGCTATCAGTCCAGTGTGATGAGGGGCTCAGTTCATGCACAAACCCCCTGAGTACCCAAGAAGGCACTCCAGTTCCTTGGACTATCCTTCTCAGACAATAGCTGGATATCAAGTGTTCATATAAAACATGACAGGAGGAAGCCCTTGCTCAGGTCACTTGGTCTAGACATGTTTATTTTGTTCCATCTTTGTCTCGGGAGAATAATTCCACATCTATAACCTCTCAGATGAAAATAGGGTGTCTTCCATGCAGAGTCATAGACAGAATCACCTGAGTATCACATTCATTCTCTACACACATCCTCTAAATCCCATAAGACCTGAGAAACAGCATCAGATTTATATTGATGTCAATCCCATTTAAATCTTACTTTAAGGAGGTGAGAGACAGAAAAGACATGTATTGAGTCAGTCACTTGGACATCTTGTCTCTATCTCAAGGACAAACAGTGTATTTTTATATCTTTATAATTTTCAATTCCTTAAGCATTTCAGCCATTGAAAATTCTCATCTAAGTCCCTGAGCAATTTCACTTACATACACACAGAAGTGGATGTTGGTATAATTTACTACAGTCCCAAATAATCTGTGAGGTAAATTGTCAGTAGCAAAGAAGGGAGTGAATATCAAAGAAATGACAATGTTGTTCTTTACTCATGACACTTTGTGCAAGAAATAAAGCCCAGATGCAATTACTTGGGAGGCTGATTTGTGTTGTGTATTGAATAATGGGTGAAGGAAGAGAGTTTTAAAACTTTAGACTATTGACAGGATTTGTCCAGTTAAAACACATGCCTTGCCTACAACCATATAAAAATATCACTGTAATAAACATTAACAGTGGTGACAGAGCTAGAGCAGTGACAGAAAAACGCTCTGCTTAAACATTTGGTGTAAGACAAAATTTTAGGCTGTTCATTCATTCTTGACCTAGGACTGAAATCCACTGGAGATGGGTTGAAATATTTTGATGAAGGAAGAACAACAAGCCACATGATCTGAACTCTTGTTGTGGCTTTGTCCTGCATAGGACAAATTTGATGGCCTGGCTGGGCCACCATTGGCAGTAGAGCAAGGGTGGCACAAGTATGAGCCCCTGGCAGGGTCTCGGGTTTCTGGCTGGAATGGAGGAACTGGGAGGTGGCTTGGCTTTCTGGTGTCATCATGATGGAGGAGGTGTAAATTTCAAATCATCAAAGGGCATTACCAGTTTTAGGCTTGCCTGAGATTTCAGAAAGTTTACATCCTTCATTCTTTTTCCTTTTGAGAGCTGAAAGTTCTCACTTCTGAACTTTGGCATCCAAAATACAAGTTTAAGGTTTACTTTCAGCCCTCATCCCTCATGCATATGATGACTTTGCTCCATACTTGCTGCAAATGAAGACTCATACTCAAGGTTGGCTCAGATCATAGAAGTTTTGAGTTGCTCTCTGATTTTTTTCCCCAGACCAAGCAGAAATGTCAAGTGTTTTATTTCAGAACTTTGCTCTAACAGCAGTAGAATAAACCCAAAGCTCCAACAGTAACACCTATTGTTCTCTCAGATGATTTACAAAGAGCAAGTAATACTATTCACGAGCAGAGCTGGCAAAGTATTTAGTCATCAGCTGGGAACAAGGAGAGTCTCAGAATATCTAGTGAGGACAACTGATCCCTATCTACTGCTCCTCAGAAACCACTGTTTCACACAGGATGATATGGTTAATGTCTTGCTGATTCTTGAACGCCTGCCCAGTTTCTCTGTGTGATCCTATCACTAACGTTGATAAATAGGTCTGCCTAAAGCAATAAGACCACAACATATTTGCCTCTTTGAACTAGAGTAATTCTGCGGCCAAACCAGAGCTCCCAGCCTTTCAAGGTTCAGCTGGCAGTTACATGTATGTTGACATTTCTTTTTACCCCAGGCCAGATGAGGGAGAAACAGTTTCTTACTTTGTAAAGCACTTTTCTTCCCACTGTGTGACAGCTTTTAATACTACATTTTGAAAGGAGAGTGAAGGTGGTTTCCACGGAGATAGAAAGATCTTCAAACTTTTCTGTTCCCAAAGAGGAAAGACACAAATCATTAAAACAAACAGGACCTGAAACATTTGTAAACTTACCTTTCCCATATCCCACAGTGCCTTTCCTTTGAAAGCTGTCCCCTGAAGTTAATCGACATGCTTCCCAGCCTGTTTGGAGATTACCCATTCTGGAGAGGAATTTTCCTTAATGCATTGCTTTGGTATACATTACTTTTTCATATCACATCATCCAAGAGGTTTTGAGAAGGACTTATGAAAAAAAGGTAAATGTGTGTGTCATGTCACAGAAAGAAACTGCAGTCCATCCCTGCTATTCAGAGGATTTAGTTGTTATGCTGAAGACAAAGGTTTATGTGTTATGAAAGATTACACTTCTACATTTCTCAGCAGGTTTAATTCTATTTTATGCAACTTTATGTGGAAGGAAATCTAAGTCAGACTTCTAAGTCAGACTTCTTTCTCAGAAAAGTAAATTCTCTGCAAGAGCCTGAATCTGGTGCCTGCCTAAACCAGCATTTTTATCTTATAGTATAAAATAGATACCTATATGCCTATGAATTCTGTTCTTGGTGACAATTTGCATGATGTGCTATATTCCCTATTCTTCTGCAAAGCAAATTTCAAGTATATTTATCTACTAAAGGTCTGATGTTTGTCTGGCCCCCTCCCCTTACTCTCAGAAAGACAGAGTGATGGCATCTCTCCACTTTTCCTTCACTCACCAGAAATTGCAGGATCTTATTTTTCCTTTTGTGTATTTTCCCTGATACATTTGGGAGGCAGGAATTTAAGCAATAGGAATTTCAAGCAGAGGCTGAGAAAACATGTATAACTGGTTTTAGGAGAACTGTGGGGTCTCTTCATATAAACTTGTTCACTATTTCTATATTAATGATATCATGTCTGAAATAATTTGATCTCTTGAGCTCAATGCCAAGGTAGAGACAAGCAGAGTGGAGTGTACAGAATGGTTCTTTCCAGGCTCTGTCAGAAAGGGTCTGTGTCAGAGATGTGCTAATTTCACTTTATTTTAATCCCCTAGTTACAACATAGCAGCAGTTGGAGATGGAACAGACCTACCAAGTCTTGCTTCTGATTTATACCCATGACCAACACAAGGTGTTTATCATACATTTCATTAGTCTTGTCCTCTCAAATTTAAAATATAGCTTGATTGATGGCTAAGTGTTGTCACTGGTCATGTTTTTAAAGTTGTTACGGCAACAGCAATTACATGGAGGAACTGCAGTTTAGAAACCTGGTGGAAATGCTTCTATTTTAGGCTCCAATAGCTCTTCTCTGCTGCAGGAAGTAGACAAGTTTGGCAGTATGGAAGAACAGTTGTAAAACTGGAAGGTGTTGGAAAATCCAGATTTGTTCTTATAAAACCTGTCAGTTTGAGATTGATGTTTTTTTTCAAAACAAGCTCCATGAAGCTGTGAGTAGTCTCCGTTTTATAGCATAGCAGTGTGCTCTTGAGAAAGAAAGAGAACCAGTGAACAACAGAATACAGTTAGATTTGTATACTCTCCAACACCATGGCATGATTTAGCTTTATATTGTCCATTCCTCTACTTAAAGGGAAGAGCTCAAAACCAAGGCAATTGTTCTAAAAGAGTAGACTTTTTACATGGTACTTCAAGGGATAGAGTGCAATAGCTTTTGAGTGAAGACACTTTCATGGACATGAATGGTACATTATCAAATCTTTAGATGATTTATATTGATTCATTTTGAAATTATTTTTTAAAAATGTGACCACAATCACACATCTATTTACAGTGCACAGTCTTCTCAGATCTAAAGGCACAAACATAAAGCAGTGATTCTTCAAGGAACCCTGACACATGGGCATTTTAAAAAACGAGGCCTTGAATGTTCTTGCATATGGGGATCTCCTCATTCTCCTGCATTTTGTAGCCAATCCCTGTGTAATCTCATGCCCGTGATGCCATGTGTCACAGTCTCTTTTTCATTCTAACACCTACAAATTGTCTGACAGCAACATGACTAGCACTCAGTGCTGTGACCACATTTATCTGCTGATGTGAACAGGTTTCTTGCCCTCTAATCAGTAGATAACATTCCCTGGGGTGTATGAGATGGGAGGCAGAATGTGGCTGGCTTTTCCTCAATGCATCAAGATCCCACTAAGGTGTGCCCAGACGGGGGAAAAACTTTTATTGAATTTCATCATCAGCTGCAGAGATGCAGCTGTAGCACCAGGCACTGGTTCCTCTGGCCCCTCCAAGTGTGTGCTTGGTTTTTGGAAAGAGCTACCCTTGGCTTAGGTTAAGCACCTCCTCAAGACTGTTGCTGCTGCACAGAGAATTCTGTTCTCCACAGCACTGACACAAAACCCAGTAAGATAGTTTACAGTGTAAGCCCAAAGGACTTCAAGGACCAATTCATATGATGACAGGTACCACCACCCTGAAGTGTTTTGCTGAATGAGGGCATTTTGAAATACTTTTTCCACATGCCTTACACTTGAAAAATCATAAGCAGAGCTGAGAAGGCCAAGAAATAAAACCTGAAAGAAATACATAGGGAATTCGGGATTAGACATAAAATATCTGCAACAACTACTTTGTGCAGCCATGCCAGTTTGTGTGTGTATAAATCAGGATTTTTTTATTATATGTTATGAATTGACTGTAGACTATGTAATACAAGCAAAACATAAAAGAATAATGAAAAGAACAAGATACAAATTAGTCTCCAAAGAACTTTTTATGGCCTTTGTCAGAAGAAGAGCCCCCCACACCTTACTTTGTAACTGCCATTATCTTCACATAAAGATGCAATATTAGAACAAAAACTGTTCAGAATGTCCTTTCACTCTATCCCCACAACAAAAGCATTAGAATCTGTCACAATATGAATACAATGATGCTGATTACAAAAAACACAAACTGGGTCTTCATTTTGCTAACTAAAATGGGAAGTTGAAGGGTAAAAATTTAATTATTTTTCATGCCAAGTATAAATTCCTGCACGTCATTAGTATTTTACTGCTATTTTACTTGAATAATCCTGTAATGATGCAAAGATAAATGGTTAAATCATGCTGGCTGATGAGCATACAAAGAACTAATGTTGTGAGAGATATAGAGCTTGGGCATGTGGAATTTGTGTGTAAGTCCATTTGGTGGAAAAAGGCACATCTTCACCACAAATCCATTTTACCTTTGCCAGATGCAGGAGCAGTTGAATGATTTGTGTGATGTAGTCAGAATATTCTATGATAAAAATGAGGTATTGATTCAAGGAGATTTTAATTTAGATTAGTTCACTTAAAATGAGTAATAAATTGAAATGAACTCTACAGAGCTCATGCTCAGAATGAATTCTCTTCCCACCTCACTGAAACCTTAAGTGAAGAATAGTTCTAGTTAAAACCCTAGCCCAAATCATCAATATTAAATAAGATTTGTAAAAATAATTTGGAAGAGAAAATGACAGATGTGATATCTGATTTGTAAATTAATTCTAGGGAAAGGGAAAAGAAGAAAAATTATTTTCCTAAGACAAATCAGAAGGAAAAATGTTAGTAATTTCAATACTATGCTTTAATGTTACAGCTCCTCATGTATCAAATGCTGCATTAACATTTGATAAAAACTTGAATATTGCTACTAGTATTTCTTTCCAATAATACTGTTTTTTTCTCTTCATCTTGACCTTTCTGGATAGGAATTTTTATGAGTTATTCTGATACTGAAGCCTTTTACAATAACTGACCTGTTTGCCAAGATGTCTTGTGCTGATTTAGCCTAATTTGCTTTGCATATTGTTTATTCATGCATGTTTACAATGGGCATAGCCACCACCCACACTCAGCCTGTTAATGTATGTAAGCATATGTTGGCACACTTAAGTATTTGATTTTTTTCTTGACTCTTTTTTGGAGTCTTCAGTTCCCTCCCCAGTTTCTTATTATAATTCTGATTATGTTTCTTTATATTAATTTCTCTGTATGTTGCTGAATTTATTTTCTACATTTGTTGAATTGGAAATACAAGTTCTAAATAGATAACAGAACAAAAATGTGATGTATTTTACTTCTATTTTTTTCTGTAATTTTAGCTTGGTCTTTAATCTCCACCTTATTTATTTTATGGGATTTTTTTGTTGTTGTTGCCATTGCTAGTAATAAGCTTTCCTCTTATGACTGATGGTCTTTGTCTCACTGTCATGGTTTAAGCCCAGAGGGCAAATAAATACCCTGCAGCCTCTTACCCAGTCCCCTCACAGTGGCATGGGGGAGAGAATCAGGAGGGTGAAGTGAAAAAACCCATAGGTTGAAACAAAGACAATTTAACAGATACAGCAAAGGCAAACCAAGGAATTCACTCACCACTTGCCATGGGCAGGGAGGTATTTAGCCAAGTCCAGGAAGGCAGGGGTCCCACAAATGTAACAATGACTTGGGTAGAGCAACATTATCATGCTGAATGTCTCACCCAGGGGGGACTCACTCCAGGGATGGGGCATTGACAGCTTTTCTTGGCAACCTATTCCAGTGCTTCAGCACCCTCACGGTAAAGAATTTCTTCCTAAAAGCTCATCTAAACCGGCCTTTGTTCAGTTTAAAACCTGCCCCTTGTCCTGTCCTTGTCTGCCTACACAAAAAGTCCATCTTCTCCTTTTTATAAGCCCCCTTTAGGTACTGTAAGGCTGCAATGAGGTCTCACCAAAGCCTTTTCTTCTCCAGACTGATCAATCCCAGCTGTACTCAGCTTGTACCCAGAGGTTCTCCATCCATCTGAGCATCTTTGTGGCCATATTCATATGACTTGTGTCCAGGTAGTTGTAGAGACCAATGATTGTAGAGAGTGCTAAGGTTTCCCCTGAGCCTTATCATTATGCCTGTGTAAGAAAATATACAGATTCCACTGCCCATGGTGTGGCTGCTTTGGACTTTTGCTGCCTGTATGTGGTCACCCTGGGATACCAGTTCCTCTCTCATGGAGCTGCTCTGCTCTTGCTGCCCCTGAAAATGAGACTAGAAGGTGATTGACATTAAAACATTTCTGATTTCACTCACAGTTTCACACACAAGCACCAGGATTTACATATGCTGGTGGTCTGTCCAGCATCAAAGATGCCTAAGTTTGGGTGGTTGTCCAGAGTTCCTTGAGTGCTCACCTTGTCTCCTGGTTTGGGAACCATGTGCTGACTTCTGCATGTACCTTTCTGTACTCCTTTGGGCCTGATGTTCCTTTGAGTGTCCACTTCACCTCCTCTGTGAGTTGTCAGGATTTACTCACAGCCCTTTGCCACCTGGGTCACACACGACGTGCTTTGCTGTATGCAAGGGTTGTGATGAGCTGCTGATCTCTAGGAGTCTTCAAAACATGATCAGACATTTCCATTCATTGTCATTCACGCCAGTCACAACCTTTCTATTACTTTTCTTCACACATTCTGCACATGTTTTTTTATGCACTGAACGTTTCTAGTGGTGGTCAGATCTAAAAATGTATCAGGGTGCCTCTTTTCTTCCCAAGGGAATAAATCAAATGGCACTAGCAAATTTTAGACACTTTAATTTAAGAAGAGATACATTTCCAGAAGCAGAGATAAAGGGAAAATTAATAAATTTTCTTCATGTCACAAAATAAATTCAGGTCTAGACTTAGAATGGATTGTTTTTGACAACAGAAAAATACCATCTTTACTGTTTGACTCAGAGGCTAACAAGGATTCTGGATGAGGAAGAAAAAAAGCAACTAGCTCTTTGATAGCAGTTCTTGTGGTGCTGTAAACCAGCAACATTACAAAGAAAGGCATTTAGAAATAGGCACCCATTTTCAACAATATATTTAATTGGGATCCTAGTACAAATAGGTCCTTTCATCACCCTCGTGCGTCTGTAGCTTCTGCAATGAGTGAGAGGATCCTAAACTTGCTCAATGCTATCAATCAAATTTATCCTTTGTGTCATCTCTAGAGAATGTCATGTTTCCCTGAGGAGTTTGTGACCACACAGGTAAATTAAATATGTCCAGGCCTATTCTCCAGTACTGAGGCCAGCTGCTATGCTGTCACCTGCACTCATCAGTCCCAAGGCAGGTTAGCCATGTGCAGATTGCCCATGGGAAATCTGCTTGGCTGTGCCAACTTTTGAACCTTGCCTGGGAAATACTTAGAGAGGAGCTAACTGGGTTTGGGCAAAATCATGGCAGAGATTGGTTCTAAGAGTTCACCTCTATAAATGAATGGGTAATAAATAAATTCTAGGAACCTTTGGCACAGTATCATTTATCAGGCATCGCTGGTGTGGACTCAGTTCTTTGAAAAAATGAGCACATCTCAGTATTTAGTGTCAGAAAAGGGAGAAGACATTCACTGCACTGTGTCCAGATGTGTTGTGGCTAGATGGTTTTTCTTCTTTTCCTTCTCCATGTCTGCTTTAGTCATATTATCTCCAGAGTGGATATGACACTATTTAGTCTTCTAAATTTCTTCCGGGAGATTACATAGTTGTTATTTAGGTAGTAATTAGATTTTCTCTAACATTAGATCAAATCCAATGTTCGTAGATATACCTTTGATTTTAATAAGAAAGTATTTCTATTTCACAGACAGAAAGCTAATTAGTAGATAGGATTGTAAAGTCAATACCTTTGAGCCCTTTCCTCAGATTTGATTAACTATTAATTGTAGAACTGCCATTTGCACATGAAAATAGCAGGTTTAACCTTGCATGTTTTACAAAACATAAAGCTTTTCTTAGTTTTTTGCTGCTTCTTTCCCTTCCAGCCTGATTCTTAGCTGAAGGTAGTTAATCTCCATTCTACTGCCTTAATCATTTAGAAGAGAAACAAGTGGAGCTGAGATGTTTCACACCTGTATTTGACAAATAATTCTTTCTCCTGGTGACAGCATGAAATGTGTTTTGAGAGTGATTTGGAGATGAAGGTGATCCTTTGCCTGGACCTGGAGGGAAAAAAAATTGTTTTCTTTCTTTCTTCTTCCTTTCCCTTACTTGCTATTTTTAAAATTCCACTTCTCCTAAAATCACAAATTGGGGACATTACTGTACTTATTCATCCTTGTCTCCCAGTGCCTCAAACAGATGGATGTTTTTCTTAACAGAGCAAATCCTTGTTTCAAGGTACTTTTCCTCCAAAACTCAGAACATCAGCCACAAGAAATAAAGTCTTTGCAATTGCTTGGTTCGGTGGTAGGAGCAACAGGTGCCACACATGTGGCAATCAGAATGGTGCTAGAAAATGAGACTGAATATAGAGGGAAAATCAGTTCAATCTCCTCAAGCAGTGTGAGCTGCCAGATATGAAGTTACTAAAGCAGTTGCCAAGACACCAGGATCAGGTCATGATTCATACAGCAGAGAGCCATATTAAAAAATACTTCTAAAAATTATTGCAATTTGAAGGCTGATGCAATTTTTAGTTATAATAACGAAACAACTGGTCTGCTTGTTATTTACCCTGTATGATTTGCTAAAAGACTTCAGCTTTCTGTCAGAATAAAGCAGAATTAATTATAAAGTTATATCTTAAGCCAGTTCACACAGCCATCTGTGAATGGATGACTGAGATCCCACAAGAAGACTCAGGTGTCTGGATACTTCCAGTGGAATCCAACACCTTCCTATTAATTCCCAGACATCTGGTAAGATTTTTCTGCATGCATACAGATATAGAACATGATACTTGTTTTTATTTCTGCAGACCAAGGTTCAAGAGGTACAAGAGAAAAATAAAACTTTAATCATGCTGAAATTAAAAATACATCTTTTTGGTTAAGAACTTCTAAACAATACAAGAATTCAGCGATCTGCAGGTTCAGCAGAGTTCTGCTGAGCCACTTCTTGTGCTAGCTGGGCATTGACCAGCTTGAGCACCTGCTATGCTGAGCTCAGGGATTAGTGGCCTTTTGGGATGGTTTCTCTCTTTGGATGCAGGATGGGTGGTGGGCATGGTGACCACCCTGCAGGCCGTGCAGTGGGAGCTCCTGTGCTGCAGCTTTGTTGCCTCAGCAGAACAAGTAGCTGCCCTGAGTTTGTAAAGCAGCTCCTGAGCTGTGTGGACACTGCCTGGTGAGGAGCTGCCAGGCATGGGGAAACATCACCACAACTGCCTGCATCATTTACAAATTGTAAATTCATCCCATGGCCAGTGGTGAGAGAGAAGCTCTGGTGGAGGCTGAGTCATACCCTGTCTCCTGGGCTGCTGTAATTGAGGGGAGGAATGAGTTTCTGCTTCTGGCCTTGGATCCCCCCTCCCCAGCCCACAGGTGGCAGGAGCAGGGGAGTGTTGTGGGGAGCTGTTCTTGTACTTTCCACTTGGCACCTTACACTGAGCAGTTCTGGAGACACAGTAGAGGACTAGGTGGTCTATTTGTTTCTACCCGTTCTTAGAGTTTAATTTACTTATGAATTGCCTCTGGAATTTCTATCTGTTTCTACTGATTTTGTATGACACTGAAGAGGTTAGCTTAGACTAGATGACTTATTTTTAAAGTCAAATTATATTAATTCTCACTTAAAATCTCAACATTTCTATTCTGGGAAAATCAAACATACAAAAGGTTTTCACTCCTTAACCTGCAAGTAAATCTATAAAATCACTGGGACTCAGTATGCATTTAAAGCTTTATTAGTGCCTTAATAACTGAAATGATACTGAACCATTTTGGCAATTATAACACAACCGTGCATGAATAGAGTATTTTTCACTGCAGTGTGGTGTATGCCACAGTGTGCTTGCAAAGTAACCCTGCAAATACTTACTGCTTAGCCTTTCTCATCTCTGAAATTTGTAATTAGTTCAATCAGGGACTTTACTGTTTACTTGAACTGGCTTTGATTTGAACAGTAGTTAAGATAGCATTATGCAAATTCATGGCAGATGTGCAGAAAATTATTTTTCTGCTGTTAATATATTTGTCCAATCCCTTCCCTCCAATTCCTAAAAAAGATCAATTTTCTTTCTCAATTTACTTTCCCTTTCCCAGCCCCATAGATTCACTTGAAAGGAGTGAGAAAATCCACCTTTAGCTAGGGAAATAATTTCCTGTTTCCTACCCTTCAAAACACCTGAAACACTGGTCTGACAGCTCCCTTTAAGAGTTCCCTGAGATGGAGCCCTCCTGCTCAATGTTGTACACAGAAGAGTGGAAACTCTTGGAATCTGGTTCTCAGGGTCTGGTGCTGTTTCTGGAGTTACAGCAGGAATGTTGTATCATGAAAAGAAATGTTATCTCCAATTAAGAGGTAGAAAAAAAAGTCTAAATGCTGATTTAGCAATAAAAAAGAGTAGGTCAGAAGGCTCTTCTTATGAAGAGTTTAGGTAGGTGGTCTTCATGGATTTATATTCAGTTCATACTTATACTGCTTAGAAAAGATTTCACAGAATCACAGAATATGCTGAGTAGGAAGGGACCCTCAAGGATCCTCCTGGCCCTGCACAGGACATCCCCAAGAGTCACACTATGTGCCTGTGAGTGTTGTCCAAATGCTTCTTGAACTGTCAGGTTTGGTGCTGTGACCACTTCTCTGGGGAGCCTGTTCCAGTGCCCAGCCACCCTCTGGGTGAAATACTTTTTTTTCATACTTAACATAAACCTCCTCTGACACAACCTCAGGCCATTCCCTCAGGTTCTGCCACTGGTCACCACAGAGAAGAGATCAGTGCCTGCCCCTCCTCTTGCTCTCATGAGGAAGCTGTAACTCCAATGAGGTCTCTCCTCAGTCTCCTCTTTTCCAGGCTGAACAGACCAAGTGACCTCAACCCCATATGGCTTTCCCTCAAGGCCCTTCGTCTTCCTCATTGCCCTCGTGTGAACACTCTCTAATAGTTTAATATCTTTCTGAAATTGTGCCACCCAAACCTGCACAGAGGACTGGAGGTGAGGCTGCCTCAGTGTAGAGCAGAGCAGGACAATCCCCTCCCTTGCCTGGCTGGCAATGCTGGGCCTGATGTCCCCAGGACAGGGTTGGCCCTCCTGGCTGCCAGGGTACTGCTGACTCACGTTCAACTTGCCATCAATGAGGACATCCAGGTCCCTTTCTCTGGCACTGCTTTCCAGCCTCTCATCTCCAGAGTTGCCAGTCAATGGGAATTAATGCTCAACTATTGCTATTAATTGTATACCTTAATTCTTTAGCCATTTTTTAAATAAATTCCCTTATGTCTGAGTAATGAAATGTCATTCTGCCAACCAAAGCAGTTGTTATACTGCAATGCAGTGGAGGAAAAATAAAATGTGCTGGTGTAAGGAAAATTTGTCTGACTTCACCTTCCTCTTCACTCAAACTTCCAAAAATATTGCACAACACTTCCAATAAAGCTCCAGTATTATAATGCATATACAATATATCCAGAGGTGTTCTCATTCTGGTGTTATAAGCATTAATACATGTGCAATAGTTGGAAATCTTGGGAAAAGCAAAATAACTGAACTTGGATGTCAGCATACATTCCTTCTATTGCATTTCTCCTCTATGCAGATGTGTGTGTTTTCACAGGCTGCTCCTTGTGCACTACAGAAAATGCATCAGCAAGATGATCCTGTCCCCTGCTCTATTTTCGTGAGAGTCCTGAGCAGATTCTTTCTGATGTCTCTCCTTTTTTTAAGGAATAACTTTCAAGTGCAACAGAAACATTAATAGAAAACATCTGCTTTCCCTCAAAGCCTGTTTTTTTGTCAGGAAATGAAATCCACACTCAAAACCCTTTAATCCAGAACTCTAAACTTCATCTGATTTATACTGGCATATATTTACATAAAGTTAATGTGCACAGGTTTAAGACACTGCGTAAACACTCAATATTAACATGTCCCATGGAACCACCAGCTTCATTCCTGTTTATGTTATATGGGAACGAGGCACTTTTGCTTCTGTGGCTTCTGTCATTATAAACCTCGATTGCTGCTTTTTGCCATATCTTCTTATTATTTTCTTGCTGTCATATGTAGTCAACAGTCCATCCATCACCGTTGCTTTGACGATTGCCAGAGCCCTTGCACTGAGACCACACTGCCAGTTTGACATCCTGTGGGTGGAATAACCTTCCCTTTGCAGTAGGGATTTCTAGCAGCTCAGGCGCCAGTGAGACAGGCTATTCCTTGCCGGTGATGAGCACGCAGATGAAAAACTTCTCTCTTTCCTGGGTTTACATTTGTTTGTTTGTTTGTTTTATTACTGTCTGTTTTGATTTGTGTCATTCTGATTTCTCTTCTATGCTCATGTTGCTTCTGTGACACAATCTTTTATCCAGGAATATCTTTTGGAAGAAGTGAACATGATTTTACTTGCTCTGGTTGACCACATTAGCAGGAATGCATCATGCTGTCTATATTAGGTCTGATTTCTCCGTAAATACCAGTAAGATGGTGAACACTATCTGTCCTCAATTTTCCTTGGTTTTCATCAAAGCAGTTTTAAATAGCATGTTTAAACAGTATGTTTGTGTTCATTCTTTCCTATGTAACCCTCACACATACACCTGTATGTATAAAAGTATTGAATTCTGTAGATAGAGCAGGATTAAGCAAGTCAGATTCAAGGCATGAAGGGACCTGAAATGGAAGTAACCATGCTCTATCCGCCAGAATGGTTCAGCTTTGGAAGCAGCTCTGTGTCCTTCCCTTGCATTGCTGGGAATTCCTCAGCAAAGGAGTGCTATGAACACCATCTCTCTACCATGTCTGAACAGCTTGGGACATGCAAGCAGACTCCAAGGGTTTTTTCCATCTTAATCGCTCACAGTCCATTAATACACTTATGTCTTCCATTACATTCTTTCATTTAAAATTTAAAAAAAAAATCCTAAGCAACAAAACCAAACCTCAGAGAAATTTTCTGAAGTTTTATTCTGGTATAGAATGTGGGGTTTTTTTACTTCTCCTCAACACATAATTGTGCTTTTGAAAGTCTTGAACAGCTTTTTTTTTTTGGTACTCAGAGCCTTATACTATTAAATGGCTCAATTGGCTGTCCCACAGCCTGGAAATTAAACTTCCTTCTTTTTGCAAAAGAACTGTTTCAAGAGCATCTTCCCTTATTATCTATTTATTGTATTTTACATTGATGTAATCCAAGATTGCTCAGGCAACAAAATGTTCCTGGTTTTATGTTAGGGAAATGATGTTGCCACAAAGGATTTGCATATTTCCTACTGTAGCAGAGGTTTTTCCTGATGCAGTCAGCATGATGCACACACACCAACAAGGAGAACTACCATTTTTCTTTCTTCAGAGGAATCAGCTAATGTGTATAAAAAGTGAGAAAGCTTGAACATGTGTTCAGAGATGATAAAAATAAAATTATATTGGGATAAGGCTCTGCTTTCTACTTACTGTTATCAAAAATTATAAGAAATAAGGAGACAGTCACTCTCCTTGTAGTTGTAGTTAATGGGCAGCATCATCACTAGTAGAGCAAATATCTGCTCAGTTTATAGTTTTCCAGGTACACCTGCAAATGGAAAGGCAAGCCTTCCAAATAATAGAAAGTGTAAAGGAAAATAATAAGCGGCTTCTGTACAATCTTGCAGACAATATTTGACACAATAGAAAGATGAAATAGTCTCCAGAACAGGAGAAAAAGTATTTTGGAAAGGAGATTCAATTCAAATGTTGAAAGTTGCTGAATTATACAAAGCGCTAATGAGTACAATTTGATGCAACTATCAGAAAGGAAAATTACATTTAATATCTACATGGCAGAAACTGCACCAGAAAATAGAGGGAAAACTGCACTTCACTACTGGAAAAATGAGTGGGCTTTTATTCCTGAAGACATTCAATTCCTGACCTGCCAGTACATGGTCTGCCTGTGCCCATGGCATCCATGCCTGTCAGGAATTTATCCATTCCTCTCAGAAAGTTTATGACTAATTCTGCCATTCCTTGGTCAGGTAAATTCCAATTTTGGTAAGTATGTGTCATTCAAACATATGAAATTGACACACAAAAAAAGGGCAGCAAAAAATTTATACATGAATATCCAGAATCATAGCTGTCAGTCTGCAGTAAAAATAAATGTCAGCCTCTTCCAGTCCTCATTTTAATCTGGTGTGTCCAATATTAGCTAAATCTCCAACTGTTTTGTGAGGAAGATTTAAAGGCATGTAAAACACTGCCAAAAGGGAAGTGTTATACAGCCCTGGAACAGGGATCTGCACACGTGCAAGGGGTAGGAACAGGGACAGAAGTAATGAGATGAGGACCTTCTTCACCACAGCAGAACTTGGCCACTCATCCTGGCTTTGTATGTAAGCAGAGCTGCCTGACTACCAGAAGGAAACTGCAAGAAGAGGGAAGTCAATTCAGAAGAACAAAAATGGGTATCTCCTGGGCAATCGCCAGATGCTTTCTAATTTAGTTTCTGCATTAAATGCCCCATGGGCCAAGGATACTGCCAGCTTGGAAGAGAAATTTCCCTCAGAAGAACCAAAAGGACAGAAGCACCTTTGCGCCTTTTGTCAAAGAAGACAGGGAGACTTTATTGTTGTCTATCCCCAAAGTCATGCTGCAGATAGAAATATTGAGACTAGCTTGAAACTCACATGACTGAATAAAAGGTTAGACTTATTATATTTACTATCTGATTTCTGACCCTGTATAAGAAGCATTTATGTTACATTCTTAAATTTTCTGATGACCATTTGGGTTGGACCTTGTGGCTGCCTTTTTTTCTCTTAACTAAATGGGATGAGATTGGCACCGAGTCACCTATTTCCAGAGATAAACCATAAACTATTGCAAGAATCAATGAGATGCTGACAGTTGTCAACACCAGGTATGCTAAAAAGTGGTAGTAATCTGACTTTGACTTTGCAGAAATAATATAAAGTGAAATTTCAAAGCAAATAGGACTGAGACCATGCAAGGCTTCTGTCAGATTCATGTTCTTATTTCCCTATGAGTCTCTCCCTCTTCCCAGCTGGTTGCATTTCTTTTCTACTGGTCACAAGATTTTTAGAATAGTTTGATAAAGAATATTCTCCTTTATCAGCAAATTTTTCTTGCCAGGTGATTTTTGCTGAGGAATTTTTGCAATCTAAAGGTTTTTCTGTGTCTACAGAAGGTATCTTGCAGAGGAAGATATTTTGTTTTGTGTGAACACTACTATAGGCTTTGGGTTTTAGACTTAATTTGATACCTAGTAATGCAATAATAAAGACATTTCATGGCATCTAGAGCAGAAGTTTGTCCCAACAGAGGAATACTTATTTCCACCCTCATTATTTGCCAGATAAGGGCCAAGGTGTATTTTCAGTGATGTTTGTCTGACTCCAAACCAGTTTTGCTGAAGTGAAATGCAGTGGTGTGTTGATGGGAAGGAAAGCAATTCAACACACTTCTCATTCATCTATTAATCTCTTATTAATCATGTTTTACATGTCTTTGCTCTGCTGTTACTAGATGCTGGTCAGCATCTTGCAGAGCCCTGATGATGTGCTGCAGCAGGAGTTCCAGCTGAGCCCCAAGGTCCAGCTCTGTGACACTGGCAAAGCTCCCATCCCTGGCTGAGCGTGGGTCAGTCAAAGGGCACAGAGGAGACAAGAGGTTTATTAAAGTTTAAATGACATAGCTGCTGTGAAGATATCTTTTATTTGTTCTGACATCTCCACTGTCAGCAGGAATGACAAAGTGTTCATCACTCACCTTTCTGTAGAGCTGAGGCATATGGAAATCTGAAAGGCTTTAGCTGGGGCATGCAGTCAAAAAGAGCTGCTGAGTTTGATGGTATTACAGCAAATGTTAATGAACAGGCAGGGCAAGGGTTGCCAGGAGAAAGTTTAAAGGACACCAAGACAGCTTCACTACTGATGTCCTCAAGGTGCCCTTCTTAGGGAAATTTTGTGGCATGTGATGAGGGTCTCCAAGCAAGAATATGTTTTGGACCTGCAAGGAGAGAATGGGCTCTCGAAAAGGCAACCAAATTCCTAATATTCACTGAAATCTGTGGCTCTAAGGATAAAAAACTAAAGTCTCAGCACTAGGATAGATAACAGACTGCAATTGTGACAACATAAAACAACTTTGTTTTGTTCAGGTTTTTTCACTTTTTTGTTTTTTTATGTTTCCTCAAATTCTCAGTTACTTTTGTGTTATCTCATTCTCACCCAGTTCCTCAACAAGAGGTTTCCTGAGTGCTCAAACACATTCATCAAGCTTTCTGAGGTAGAAATATAAAACTGAATGTCATCAGCATGTCCTTTATGCCATACCGTCTCTGAACTGAAATGAACACTTGTAAAAGAAAGCTTATTTTGCCTTCTCATTCAAGCCTGAAGAGGAATTCTCCTGATTTAGCCCCGAGGTTTTCCCTTTTCCATGCTTTGCAAGTCAATACCACACCATCCTGAAAGTTTTTGCTGCATCAAATCAAGGACATCTAAGGACTAGTAGGAGTTTCCTTGTCTCTAGCAAAAGATGCTTCTTGTTCTCAGTCATACAAAGCAGCTGGCAAAAACATGTATCTTCAATAGATGACCATCCAAATGCAGATGTCAGAATGGACTTTTAAGACAGAGATCTTCATTATGACCTTTTCTCCTGTTTCTTGCTAAGTGGCAGCTGTGAAACTACAGTCCATAATTGGTTGATATTTTGTCATCACCTTGAAGAAAGCAAAGACTTCACCTGCAGAATTTGAGACTTTTCTTCTCTGCTAATGTGTGCAGAAAGGGCAGGGTGGATTTCCTGGGGAACCAAAGTGAAGAAAGGTTTTTCTTTGAAAAAAAACCCAACACTTTGGTTAATAAAGCTAATATAATCTTCTGTTTCCCTTGCCATGGAAAGGACAAAGCAGTGACTAATCTCTGTTTGATATTGCTAGGTTAGAGCTGAAGTAATTTTTATTAGAAGTAAGAGACTTTAGGCAAGAATTTTTATAGAGATAACAAGGCAAGTGCTAGTTATTTGGTATGTCTTACAAGTGGATTGGACAAACAAGATAATCATGGATCTTGACCCTTGTATTTGGTATTGTAAGAGTTAAAGACTTTAATACTTATTCTGTTATAATAAATAACTAATGTTTTGTATCACATCATAGTTACTGTACGAGTGTTTTAGATGACCTTTTATTTCTGTTCATTAAGACATGGCATATTTGACTGTAACTTATTGAGATCAATAAATGCTTAATGTGTTAGCTTCTCAGTCTAATTTTATGTGACACCTTGCTGAGCCAGCAAAAGGAATGGAAGACAGATTGGGATGTGCAGTGATATCTGAGAGGTATTTATATACAACAGCTATGGATTTGTGGCATGTTTGCCAGGGTTATTAAACTATTTTCATATTGCTAAGTCCTCTAACTACCTATCCATAAAATGAAGAAAGGGTCACTTTGCAGTTCAAATGCAGATTTCAATAGATCAGGATTTATTTTCTATCCACACTATAGATTTTAACTGTGACCTTGGGCAAATCACTTATTCTCCCTGCCTCTCATTTCTCTGTATGCTGAAGTAGGGATAATAGCTCCTTAAGGTGTGAAGGAATATACCAGTGTTCATGCGGCACTCACACTGTTATTCAGCTCAGGTTCCTACCTCTGCCTTCAGCTGAGACAGAGTGGATTAAATTGTATTTTGCCCATAGTTTGTTTCAAAGTAAATTTCTTGCTCTTATAATTTTGACACAAGCATAGATGGTGATTGGCCTGACACTGTTCACAAAATGTTCAGTCTGTAGCCTGACAGACTTTAAGGCCTTTGTTCACCCTGCCTCTGGTGTGGACTCTCTTCTCCTTTCCCTAACATTAAGCCAGATTCTAATGCATTTCAGTAGCTGAAGACTTTCTGGGTGCTCAGCATTACCACATAGCCACAAGTAGGACTTCATTTCATCAGTGTAAAAGGCATAGTTGGAAGGAAAAGACAGCTTGGGATTTGTTTAGATTTTTTCAGTGTGAATTATATATTGATAATGATTTACATAATTCAGTCTGGTCAACAGAATGCCAGATCATGGGTGTCTGCTTATCTGCACAGCAGTTAGCCAAGGCAGTCAGCAAACACAACACAGTTATGTTTTGTTAGCAATGAAGACTGAATCATCTCCCTCAACATTCAAAATGCCCAAATGTTTGCTGTTACTGTTGGAAAGATTATCAGAAAGCCTTTTTATAATTTTGGTGTGTTATACATCAATCACTAGAGTGCATGTTCTGTGGTTTTATGCCATGGTTGTTGTGGGCTCACCTGTTTCCCTGTCCACAAAATCATCCCCATGATCTTATGCATCTGGCACAGGAGTTGTTTCATGCCACTACATCACAGGCTGTGGAAGAGATCTAAGAAGGTCATACCTGTGACCTTCTCTCCTTTTCTTTTTCCATACTGCATAAACAGCTCCTATAGATTGCTTCTTTTTTCCTTCTCCAATGGACATGTTCTAAAAGACATTTGGGTAAAATCAGAAAAATTTCTCCTTGGTGCCAAGGCCACAAACCCCCACCACATGATAACTACATGGTTTTGCCCCAGGAAAACGCTAGATTTTCCATATGCCATTGCATATCAGTCATCCTTAGATGCAGTGATAAAGTAAATAATATTTTGCTAAGTGTTCTGCTTTTAAAATCCCATAGCGCATCCAAGGCAGCAGGAAACATGCTGCTTTGATCCTGTGAACAAAGTAATTTCTGTCTCCTCTCCATCACAAATGCCAAGCCACTCTGGTTACCCATTGAGTCAGCCTTCATGCTACCTGAGATATTAGCAATTAAAATCTGTACTCTCTGAACTGAAGGGATTTCTCTTAATGCCAGGAAAAAGGAAAGCTCCAAAATAGCAAAAGTCATACTGAATCCATCAGCCTGCCTTTGAATACAAGTACACAGAAAATTCCCAACTGACGTGGGATCAGTGCAGAGAGCAGTACTGGAATTACAGAATACAGCTGGCGAATTATTAAAAAATGAAAAATTGGAGCCGGTTTTGCCTGCCTCATCTCAGATGAAACTATCTTTTCTATTGGAGAAAAAAACTATCTTAAAACAAAAACAAAGATTAAAAAAAGAAATTTTGGATAAGAAATGGGTACAATTCTTTTAGGTCATGTCAAGCATACTTCATCCTGAAACAGGAACCATGACTGATAATTGTTTGTTACTGGTGACTTAAGTTTTTTCAATTAGAATAAAAATCTTATCCTTTTTCTAATTTCATAAAGGGAAACAGAGACCTTACAGCTGTCCTGGGGCACCTCTGTGGTCTAGAGTGGCTCAGGGAAAGTCTTTAAAAGTGCCCTTAAAATTAAAGAAAAAACTATTTTTGTAGAGAGGGGTTTTCACATCAAAAGGAACAAAGGGCATATTGAAACTGTCCAGATTTACACAATGCAGTGTAACAGAAAAAGTTGTGAAAACCAAATATGGACTAACAAGCACAGTTTACCAAGAGTGAACCAGATGTTTGGTCAGCTCCAGCCTGTGCCAAGACTCTCAGAGCCATAATCCCTACATCCTTTTGGGTTTCAAAAGCAATAAAAGGAGGGCTAGGGAGATCCTCCATTTTTTATTATATGTGGGGGGAAACATAGTGACAAAGGATGAGGAAAAGGCTGAGTTATTTAATGCCTTCTTTGCTTCAGTCTTTAATAGAACAGTTGTTCTCCAGGTATGCAGCCCCTGAGCTGGAAGACAGAGAAGGTGCCATAATCCAAAGTGAAATGCTCAGTGACCTGTTACACCATCTAGACACACACAGGTCCATGGGGCTGCATGGGGTTCACCTGAGAGTACCAAAGGAGGTGGCAGAAGAGCTCACAAAGCCACTCTCCATCATTTGTCATCAGTCCTGGCTAACTGGGGAGGTTCTGGCTGGGGCTGACTGGAATTTAGCAAATGTGACACCCATCTACAAGAAGGGTCTGAAGAAAGATGCAGGGAACTACAGGCTGTCTGACCTTGATGCTGGGAAAAGTCATGGAGCAGATTGTTCTCAGTGCCATCACACAGCACATGCAGGACAACCAGGGGATCAGGCCCATTCAGCATGGTTTGGAAAGGCAAGTCCTGTTTGTCCCACCTGATCTCCTTCTATAACCAGGTGTCCCTCCTGGTGGATCAGGGAAAGGCCGTGGATATGTTTACATGGTCCAGTAAAGCCTTTGATACCATTTCCCATAACATTATCCTGGAGAAACTGACTGCTCATCACTTGGACAGGTGAAGAGTTTGCTGGGTAAAAACTGGCTGGATGGCTGGGCCCAGAGAGTGGTGGGGAATGGAATTAAATTCAGTTGGCAGGTGAGCCCTGAATGTTCCCTGGGCTCAGTACTGGGGCCAGTTCTGCTCAGTATCTTTATCAATTATATGAACTAGGGGATGGCAGCACCACTTCAGAAAGTTTGCAGCGAACACCAAGTTTGGTACAAGTGTTCAGATCTGCTTGAGGATGAGAAGGTCCACAAAGGGATCTGGACAGCCTGGATTGATGGAAAAAGGCCAGTGGTATGAAGTTCAACAAAGGGAAGTGCCAGGTCCTGCACCTGGGTCACAGAACCCCCTGAAACACTACAGGCTGAGGAACCATGGCTGGAAAGCTGCCCTTGGAAAAGGACCTGGGAGTGCTGGTCGAAAGTGACTAAATATGAGCCAGCATGTGCCCAGGTGGCCAAGAAAGCCAGTGGTGTCCTGGCCTGGATCAGAAACAGTGTGGCCAGTAGGACCAGGGCAGGGATTTTCTCCCTGTACTCAGCACTGCTGAGGCCACTTCTCAAACCCTTGGTTCAATTTTAGACCCTTCACTGCAAGAGGGACGTTGAGGTGTTGAAGCACATCCAGAGAAGGGCAATGGACCTGGGGAGGGTCGGCCTGGAGCACAGGTCAGATGAGGAGCAGCTGAGAGAGCTGGGGGTGTTTAGCCTGAAGAAAAGGAGTCCCAGGGGTGACCTTATCACTCTCTACAGCTCCCTGAAAGGAGGCTGTAGCCATGGTGGTGTTGGGCACTTCTCCCAGGTAACAAATGACAGGAAAGGAGGAAATGGCCTCAAGTTACACCTTAGAAGGCATAAATTGGATATTAAGAAAAATTTCTTCATTGAAAGGGTTATCAAACATTGGAACAGGCTGCTGACTGGTTTAGTTGCCATCTCTGGAGGTATTTAAAAGATGTGTAGATGTAGACCACTTGGGGATGTGGTTTAGTGGTGGACCAGGCAGTGACGGGTTAAGAGTTGGACCCAATGATTTCAAAGGTCTTTTCCAACTGATTCTGTGTTTCTGAAGCTGTAACATGTAACAGTGACTGATGAAATTGCTAAGAGTATTAGTGAGAAAAGTCAAAACAGCTTCTTCTGAACAAGCTTCTTCAAAATCAGCCTTTGCCTTACAAAAACCATCCCCACAGCCTCAAGCGCCCTCTAGTCTTTTCAGTAAATTTGTGACTGGAAATTTGTGACTGCCCTCATCTGTGAAGAATTTGCTTCAGTTAAGCTTGAAGAATAAAGATAATGAAGCAGTTTGTGTGTGTTGTGTCCCGAGGGAGAAGGGCTGATGCTCATAAGAGGATAAGAGAAACAGCTTCAGTGAATTGATGTGGATTGCGTTCACTTTATATTAAACTTTATATTAAAGCCCCGATTTCAGCTTCCAGTGAGAATTTGTGTGTAAGGTTGGTGCTTCTTGGAAGTCTGTACTCCAGACTGATTCATTTTAACCTGCTAAAATCTTAGTGCTAAGATAGGCAGGTCCTGGTATAAGACTGAGCAAAGTTTTGTTACAGGTTCCCGAAGTCCCTACTGAGATTCCATTATTGCTTCATGGCTGAATCCTTTGGTGAAATCCTTTGGACTTCCCAGTACAAGAGAGGCATTTACAGACTGGAGAAAGTCAATGTACAGAACACCAAAATGGTCAACAGCCCAAGCATATGACTAGGAAAAAAGGTGGAGAGGGAAGGATTTTTTTCAGTCTGGAGAAGAGATAGCTCAGGGAGATCATAGTGCTATCTGAACCTACCTAATGGAAGGGTGCAGAGAAGACAAGACTCTTGTCAGAGCTGTTAGCAGAAGCAGGATCAGAGGGCAACAGACTCAATATGAAATTTGGGAAATTCCTCTTTGATATACGGAAAACCTTTATTGTGAGAGTGATCAAATATTGGAATAAGTGGCCATGAGAGGAGTGGAACATCCACCCTTGGAGACATCTAAAACTCAGCTAGAGTTGAGTACCCTATTCTAATAGACTGGACTGGACTCCACAAATTCCCTCCAACTTAAATTATTCTGTGGGTTTAAGAGTCAGGAAAACAAGATGTTTTCATTGGCTGATTCAAAGGCTTTTGGTTTCCACACTTGGAGATTCTCTGTTTTTGAAGTGTTGGCAGAGTGCAAATCTGAGGGGAATGTGGTAACCCTTGCTCCCAGCTTCTGCTACAGTGGGTACTAGCATGACCTGCTTGGATCTTCACAGTCCTGAGCAATAACCAGACCACCTTCAGGCAGAAGGAAGGGACTGAATGGCAGGACCATGGGTGATAGCTAAATTCAGCATTTGGAGCATAAGAGCTTTGTTCATTTCCTGTACTACGCCCCTTAGGGGTTTTTATTCAAGTGGAAGAATAAGGTCTTTGGAAGTCTTGTAAAATCTTGCATGTCTCAGCAACAGCTGCTGGTTCAACCCTTAGGAGGACAAGAGAAAGTGATTAAGGACATTTGGTAAAACTATAATAAAATAAAAAATATAGAAATACTCTGCTATGACCAAGCCTACTTCTTTTGAAGTCTGAGGGACTTCTTTTGAAGTCAGTTCAAACAAACTCTTGTACCTGAGAGCAAGGTGAAATGCTCTCGAGTCTAATCTACTTCTGGTTATGACACTTTACTTCCCTCAGTAGTAGGGAAGTAAGTCAAGTGAGGTAAACAGAAGTAGATTAGACTCGAGAGCATTTCACCTTGCTTTTCCCTAAGAACCAAGCATTACTCTGTTTTGCAGGGTAATCTTGGTCCTTCATCTCATTCCACACTGGCATGCTTGCAGATCAAGGAAATATTTATGCAGTAGAATAATTCACAGCACACTTTTTTCTCCTTTATAAACCTATTTTTTTTTCCCTTTTCTCCACACTCCCCATACACATTCACCAACCCAAATTGTGCTTGTTACATAAGCTGTCAAGTTATCTGTATAATATTGTGTTAAGGATTTAGCTAGAGAAACAAATACCCTTGGTGTGTGAGTAAGATTAGAACAGCAAGAGTGTGTGATGGATTTGTGGACTGAAAACTCATTCAATTTTATTTTGATTATGAAGGCAAGGTTAAATATGGATGGTATTAGCAGAAGTACAACCATGACTCTTCAAAAACTCATGAACTTTAAAATCTCTGCAAACCTGTGTTTGGCACAGCGATATCACATTAAAATTGGCATGTACTTCCTCATTAGTTTCCATTTCTTCCCTTAAGCAACTAAAATTGCTAAACACTTCAGTAATCAGCTTTCTAGCCCTACTTACTTTTCTCAAAGCCAAATTTTCTGGACACCCTCACAAGAAGAGTTAATATCCGCTTTTTGAATGACAAGAGAGAGCAAGACAAAAGCCCCCACTGATATTGCAGCTTGGTGTCAATGATACCATTGCCAGAGACACACTGGAATTTTCCCAGGAGTGCCCCAAGCTCTGGTGTCCAGACTGGAAATGGCAAAACCTAGTGCTGATGCAAGAGACTATGAAGCAGCAGTGAGTCTGAATCTCACTGAAAATGCTCTCAAACCCCTGTCTACTCTTTCTGCCTTTTGGAGCAGTGAGAAAACATAAGCCAGAAAGAACAGACTTAATGCCATGTAATTTATTGCCCATGAAATTTATTGCCCACAGCCATCCCCAGCCCAAGGGTGTCCTGAGCATCAAGAGGCCACTAGTGTAGCTCTGAATGGGGCACATACGACTGGGTGAAACACGCTTCCCATCTAAATGTCATGTATACAGGACACCAGTGTAATTGAGGCTGCCACACCGTATTTCATGGTGTTTTCAGATGCAGAAACATGTCAGCTGGGGTGGTCTCCTAAGCCCAAATTCCCCACAAGTCTCCTGATGAACTGACTAAACTTAGAGAAATGTATGGATTTGTTTTCACTGTAAAAAGAAGTAGATTTTGATAGTGTTGGGGGTTAGATTTATTCCTTTTTTACTTTAAAGAAATTTTCCCCGTAAATTACCAAAGAGACTAAGTGCTGGATACTTAAGAGTACTTGACCAAAACAAAGAGGTGGCCAAAGATCGATTGAGGAGATTTTTCTTTACCTGTTGTAACTCCAAAAGAGAAGGAGTAACTGCCTTCTCTGATAACAAGCCAGCTGTTAAAAAAAGGGTGAAGTATTGTTTCTTATCTCTGTTCACTCTTCCAGTACCCCAATGGGAATATCTTCTGTTAATGGACCATTAAACTCACCAACGGTATAACACATTTCATCATCCTACTGTGAAATGCTCCACCCAGGGAGAAGGAGCCAAACCATTTCCACTTAAATAAAAAAAAAGCCACAAGTGTCACCAGGCACTCCAGTGTTCCCACAAAACTCCCAAAAGAAGACCAGACCCACCTCTAGACCCTTAGCTCCACAGGATCATCTCTGCTTCCAACAGGACCACATCTGACACTCCAGGAGGGCTGACTTTTAGACTGTTTTCCAACACCCTGACCAACAACGTGTCAAGTTGTATTTCTGACTCTGTCAGTGGATTCTAGGTCTTTGGTTGCTCAATGTGATGTTGTAGAATCCACTGCTCCTCATCAATATGTTTTCTCCATGTTACTAGCAGTGCTAGTTCGTGCAGTGAACTGGTCAAAGCTTAAAGAATATTGAAATCTTAACAGCTATGCAAGATATTAGCATATAAATCATAATACATGAGCCATGATGATAAAAATGAAAATTAGAAATGCTAAAGATTTGAAGAGTTAAAACCCTTGATTGTCATAGAATAACTGTATTAATATTTTAAATGTAATAATCTTAAATTGTAGTGTAATAGTAAAAAGCCACCTCCATAGTCCCCCTGGAGGGGACAGTGGGGAGGGGGCTACTTAGTCGCTAGAGGCAGCCCACAGGCCCCCCCCTCCGACGCTGGAGTGGACGAAAGAGCCTGCACCCCCCCCAGACCCCGGACCACCTTAAGAAAAACCTGCACAGACCCCGGAGCGGCCTCGCCTGTCGCTTCAAAGAAGCCCCAACCCCCGTGAAATGCCAGCTGCCCGCGCCTTCT
>VWZU01019638.1:1103241-1166061 GCA_013397095.1 Sterrhoptilus dennistouni
TTTAATGTTTCATTGCTCACTTAAACCCAGGTCAGTGTTTTGGAGAAAGGAAAACTGTAAATTACGTGTGATGCAGTGTCTATACAGAATGTATTTGATCTCTGGGGTTTGCCATAAATGACAGCTGCTTGGGAGTAAATCCTTACCAGGTCCCAGTAGTGACTTTCCAAGACACTGAAATCCTTTTCCCAAGGCTGATACACAGCTGGTGTCCAAGCTGGGTCACCACAGAAGGAGTGGGTGACAAGGAAGAATGA
This sequence comes from Sterrhoptilus dennistouni, assembly GCA_013397095.1. Classification (NCBI taxonomy): domain Eukaryota; kingdom Metazoa; phylum Chordata; class Aves; order Passeriformes; family Zosteropidae; genus Sterrhoptilus; species Sterrhoptilus dennistouni. Next base: position 1,103,499 of record VWZU01019638.1, read on the forward strand.
AAGCTGTCTCAGCCTTGGGACTTCCCAAATATAGAACCTGCCAACAGGAAAGCACAGCACCCCTGGGGGTTTGGGGTTCATGCTTAAGACACTCAGAGGACCCTCCACTGCTGAGCAGCTACAGATGAGCTTCTCAGGGATGCAGCAATGCCAGAGAAGTGAGACTTGTCCATGGGTCAGGTTTGCACAGACAGTGCCTGACTAATTTCCTCCATGTCCTTGCCCTAAAATGGTGGCAATAGTTCCTTTTTATGCATGGGTGTTTTCATGAAGGTTTTACACCAAGGTAGGACCTTACTTCCACTATGATAACCCAACCCTAATTAATAAGCATTTATTTCTTATGAAAGAATTGGAATTACAGAAGTGAAAAGATGAAACAAAATATAGTATTCTGCAGGAAACTACCAAATGGAATAACACTGTGTTAGCTGAGGCTTAAAATACTGTCTGGAAACTTAAAAGTTGCCTGAAGAGTTACACAAGGAAAGATAAAATCTTTTTTTCCAGCCCCAGGATTTAAGCCTGAATTTATTGTTTCATGACAGGGTGTCTCCTCTCACCATTAAGTGGGTCATAAAAAGAAAACTTGATTTTTCTAATAAAAAAAATTACTCACACTTTCAGCCAGGCTCAGTGATGTGCCTGGCTGGGTAGGTCTTCAATACTTTTTTGGCAGAGAAAGGATGGGACATATCCATGATAAATATAAAATGATTTTTACGTTTTTTGTCAGAAGAAAAGGACTGTGTTCATTGCTGTCTGTCTCCTTGACTGTATTGTCACTATGCAGGCTCATTTCCTTTCTTGGACATTATGCAGGGGATGTAACATAGGGCTCATGGAGAACAAATCTCTCCTCCTGTAAGTCTGCAGACTCTCCCAGGACAAAAAGATGCACCTTTCGTTGTCCTCAAAGTCAGCCTGCTTAGGTAGACATTGCTGAAAAATAAACTATAAAGTAATATGAGGTGATATGTTCCAATACACTTTCCTTAGCACTTTTAAAAGAAACTTGTTGGTTTTTGTCCTTCTTGGGTCTGTCTTCTGTTTGGTATCCCTTTTGTTTTGTCACAGATACTTAGTCCTCTCTGACTTTCCTTTCTTCTTTCCCATAATATTGACATAGCTGTCTAATGCAACCCCATCTGTGCAGGTAAGTGCTGACAGGTATTTGTGGTTATGTGTCTGTTCCTGGGCAGGCCATTAAAGCACACTCAGAGAAATCTGAGTATAAAAGACTTGTATAACAGCTTCCACCACAGACCTCAGAAATGACCTCACAAAAATCACTCTGATTTCCTTCATCATGTTCCCTCTGCTGTCCCTGCTCTCTCCAGCCCTGGTAGAGCAGAGCACATCTCTGACCACAAAAAAACCCTGAGCTGTGCGTAGTACAAACTGCTAGGAGAATACAAATTAAACTACTCTTGAAAAGCCTTATTGACTCACGTCTTTTATACGATATTGAAGCCTATATGGCTCTAAAGCCTCTGTCACAGTTAATACCAACTTTCAGTCATATCTTTGCAATTGAAACTCAGCAGGGGACTAATGGATGACTAGCTATTTTCTGCTAATACACCATAGAAATGAGTGTGGCTGATCAATTCTTGAAAACACTCACAGTGCAGAAAGTACTCAGAGAAAGTCGAAATTATTCTTTTTAAGAGAACATTTTTTATGCTCCCTGACTCTGCATTTAATTCTGTAAGTGTAGTTTAAAGGGCAAAGGGAGTTTTTAAATTTCATTTCACATTCAGACTCTTCTCCTGTCGGCACTCCTGTGGAATTGTTGCTGCTCCTCATGCATATTGAGGGGCAATGTGCACTTTTGCAGGCAGAGTACATCTCTGCAGCTCATTCCCAGCCATTTCCCAGGTGCTCGGTACCATGATAACATTGCAGCCCATGAGCTTTCCCATTTATACCCTTATAATTTTTTCTTCCATCCTACAAAGGATTTTCTTTTGCAAAAGGTGTCTGTATGGTAGAGGAGGGCTGGATGCAGTGTCCTCATAAGCTCATCAGCAGTTTGTGCTGCTCCTTCAAAGTGCACCACATCCTTCAAAGCACAGCATGTCTTTCAAAGCACTGCTAACGCTTGCCTGTCAGCAAATGAGAAAGCAGGGCAGAAGCCAAAAGTTAAAGACCCAGGTTGCAGGTTGCTGCTGGGAAGCACACTGTTTCCAAGCATTTTGATATCAGAATTACTGCCTAGACCAGGAGCCAGCCCAGAGTGCCTTGTGCCTCTTTGTGGATTAGCAGGTTGTGCCATGATTAATGAATCCCTGTTCTTTCTTATTCAGACAGAAGGTACATGAACTGTTCCAGTCAGCTTCAGTCTCCAAGAAAAGATTAGTGCAGAATATAATGGCACTGTAGGAGAAAAGAAGCCTGTGCTTCACCAAAGCCTGGATGATGGCTCTGCCCTTGTGATTCATGAGGAGTCCCCATAGGTGGGGAGCTCTTAGCTGTAGCATGCAAGGAGTCCTGTGTCGTGTGTCCCAGCAGGAGACCTTTCATTGCATGCCAGGGCAGCTTCTGTGGGGTGTGGTAGGAGAGGCAGCACAGCTGGCAGAGCACACAGCAGTGTGGTTTGGGAGCCCCACTGTTAGACTGCAAGCCATGGGGTAAAATGTCTCTGCTGCCACCAGGAATGTTTCACAATACAACCCCTCTAGCTTCTGTTCATTCATTTTTTTTCATCCTTTTTTTTCACAAATTGAAAGTCAAACCCTGAGACTGTAGTGAAAAGCAGACATGTCTCTCATCAGCATAACACCTGGGATGGAAAATCCTGAATGTGCACCAGTAACCATGCTAAAAACCCTTGGTTGTGCTTCTGTTCCAGACACTGTTCTCACCGGGCTGCTATCCAAAACTTCTTTTGCTGCAGTGCACTCTTGCTAGACACTGACTGTCTGACACAAAGTCCAAGCAGAGAGAAGTCAAAGGAGGCAGTTAAGCAACTGAAAGTCTGTAATTTCTTTCTTGCTTGAAATGTGTGTACTCAAGTGAGAAGGGCTTTTATTTTTTTTTTTAGCTGAAAGAGATTATCAGAAAGCTTGAGAACATGAAAGTACCTTAAGCTGGAGATAGTTCAGATAATTTTCTTGCTATAAACATTCTAAATAACTTTAATGCAAAGTAAATATATATAGCAGTGCTGGACGTGTGTTAATATGTGATGCCTGGAATGGCTGTTGCTCTTTGTTTTTATTAAGTTCCTGTTACAAAAAATGATGGGTCATTATGCCACATTTTCAACAAACATGGAGCAAAAGGTAGTTTCTTTCTGAGGAGCTTTTATCTAACCACACAGGTTGAAGAGCAATGGGGAGAGTTGCGGGTAGAAAGGATGTGCATTAAGTATATGTTGACATTGAAATTTGAATACGTGGGTAATAGAGGCATTGATGAAAAAAGACAAATGGGGTAAAATAGAAGAGCAACGAAGGGAACAATAGTCAAAGGGAATGAAAAAGGAAGGAGAACTTATCTGCTGTGGCTGGGGGGACGGCACTGAGGAATGTGTATTGGAGCATGCTGGCTGTTACAACAGAGGAGAAAATGCTCCAAGACAAAATTGATAAAACCTTTTCACATTGGAAAGAGACATATTGCAGACCTGCACAGTCCTTGTTCCTTAGCCCACTGTTTGCTGCCATGGACAGGGATATCTGTTTGCCTTCCTCTGGAAACGACAAATTACTGCTGTGATTTCTCACACTAAGTGGGCAATATAATCCTTTATTTCATATACAGTTCTCATAACAACTTCTCAGGAGAGCACAGAACTATGTCTATGACTTTAGTTACAGTAAGAGACTATTTATTGGTGACAAGAGCAGATTTGTTCCTTAACTGTTCCCAGTTTGAATAATTATAAATACTTCTGTCAGTGTTTGGTGGTCATCTCAGCACAGTACTGGCACTTAAGCTTTTTGTCACCATTGAATGAGGAAAGTTTAGCTTTGCATTTGACTATTTCAGGAGCTCTACTCCAAAATGTCTCGAGTTTCTAAAAACTCATTATCCTTGTGGAAAGTGAAAAAGAGAGAGTACTTTTAGGGGATCAGAGAAATAAATAATTTACAAGCTGCACAATCACAACTTTAAAATTTAGAGGAAAATGAGTATATGCATGTTCCTAGAATTTCAGTAAGGCCTAGCCAGTAAAGTCTGTACTTGCCCGTATGAACTGAACTCCATCAGAAAACAGTCAGGAGTGGAAAACAGACCACTTACATGAAAAATACTTTTCCATTTCACAGTGGTTCCAAGAATGATTTAGATAAAGCAATTTTTGGTCAGTTTTCTTGTAGTTATTCTTCTGACCATCAAAAAGATGTAAAGTTAATAAAAGCAGACAAGTCTAGAAATTGTCTCTGGCCTCTGCACATCTCAGTAGCACTTCTGCAGAAATCCTCCCCAGTCAGTCAGACAATATTCTGAAGACAACCTTGTACCATGATCATATCCCTGAGGATCAGGCTGGGTAGGAATGGAGAACAAACACATATTTTACATTCATATGCATAGCATGAACATTAGAAATTCAGCTCCTTATAGCAGTATTTATCACTGCGAATAAATATTTTCTCTAAATTCTTCTTCAATCTATCATATTTAGGTAAAATTCCCTTAGGTCTCTAGCTTTAACTAAAGATCATATTTAGGTAAAATTCCCTTAGGTCTCTAGCTTTAACTAAAGATATGTGGTTAAATTCATTTGCTTGAAATGCATTTACTGCTGCTAACAAACCCAGACTTCTCCTCTGCCTCCCCAATCCTGCCCTGACCTTTACTACTCACATACCCAGGTTACACTACTGAAGCTGCTGCCTCATCTCCTTAAAATATTCTAGAACTTTCCTCCCACTCTCTTTCATTATAGATCATTATTTTGTAAGAACTCCTTCTTTCCTTACATCCCTGTATTTCACTGCTCCTTTTTCCAAAACATAATGAAACATTTTCCCACTTTCCCTTTCAATTAATTTGCCTGATAGCCTCAGCAGTCCTGGTGCCAACTGCTGAATCTTCTATTCTCCAGCCCCTGTTTTGTTGCTTCCATCCAGATTTTTCACAGCTCTACTACTCAGCGTAACTTTTTTAGTGGACCATATCTTGCCTGTTTAAATCCTCGCTAAAATCCACTCTTGCTCTTAAGATTCTGGTCTTTTTCCCTACCTCAACCTTAATCTCAGAACTGAATCTATGTCCTATATGAATGTTTCAGTCACCCACACGTTATCATTTACACTGTTCTTGACCATGAAACTCTTCCTTAGAATTCTCTATTTTATTCAGGTCTATGTCCTCGTTTTATTCCAAACACTTGGAAAGACATTTTCTTTCGTATGAAGGCCACACTATTTGCTTGTCCTCTCTGAGTAATGAAAAGAATACTCAGGTTCCCTGACAAGCACAGCTGAGTTGCCTTTGGAAGGAGGCAACTATGCTAAATTATGCCAGCAGAGAAACTGGCTGAAAGACAAGTTAACTTCGTCATTTAGAATTTCTTACTGTGCTTTGATTTATTTGTGTCTTATCTCATGGAGTTTCAGCTGTGAAGGACAAGAATTGTCTTTATCACTGTTTTGAATATCACTGCTATGGTCTCAGCTCTTTCAAGCTGGTAAATAATGAGATATTCATGAAATTCCTAGTGGGTGTTTTGTTTTAGTACCTCATCTGATTTCAGTGGGAGGTTAACCTGAGTAAGATCTTCCACTAAGCAGAATAATTTCTTGTTCCCCCTACCAGGTAACAAATGCCAGCTTAATACGTCAATCCATCATCACATAGTTATGTATTAACTGTAGTCAAAAGCCCCAATAAAAAATTCTAATCTCCTTAGAATGATGAAGGAGAAAACTAATGTGAACCTATTGTGAATAAAACTGAATTTCCTAAAAAGTAAGGCCCATTTACACCTTAACAACACAATGGTCTTTCCATCTATCAGTCTGGAAAGTCAGTAGCATTTGGTATTACATAATTTATTTTGTTCTAACAAACCTGTTAGTAAAGTGAGCCCTACAGCTGTTGGAGAGAGAATTGTGGAGTGGGAAAACATTATGTCTAGTTCTGCATGGTAAGTGCTGTTATGGCCAGGGGCAGAATTGAAGTTGTTTTTTGGAGCCCTGGAGCATGCATTTTGAAGTGCAACCCTTGCTTTTGCCAAGAGGTGAGAGTTTAATTCAGTTGGACAAAAATAGAGAGATTGCAGAGAGACCTGACTCTGCTCTCAGTTCTGCTGTAAGCACTGCCAGGTATGTAAAAGAGGAAGATTTAACAGGTTGTCCTGGTTCTGGCCAGGACAGGGTTAATTTTTGCAGCAGCTAGGAGGGGGCATGGCCAGGACCTGGAGGTTATTCTATTCCACCTCCTATCATTTCCCAGGGATGGTGAAAAGGTCTCTTTGGAGTCATGTAGTGTGGCAGCACGGTGGGGTATTGTCAGGGGTGAGCACTCGCATTTGAGTCATTTGCCTCTTGTATATTCTGTCATTGGTATTGCTGCTGTTACTGTTAATTTTCTTACTTCATTGCTGTTTCAGTAGATTGTTCTTATCCCAATCTATAACCTTTATCTTTTGTGCCTCTGATTCTCCTCTCCAGTCCACCACAGGGGAAGAGGAGAGGGAGTGTGGGAGTGAGCGAGCAGTGGATTGGAGTGTTTCGGTGGATACCCTCATTTGGGGAAACCATGACTCACATCTTGTTAGGAAATGTGGGAATTAGTTACCTGAAGGAGAGGCATGTCACTTCCCTTTACAATGAATGGCTGGGTGATATGCCAAAGGCTTTTTAAAATTATCTGATATAACTTCAAAGAAGTAGTGTCACTGGGTAACACCCCACAGACCTCTCTGAACTGTGACACCAGTGGGATGTTCACAATGGGTCCCAATCTTACCTTACCCTAATTATTTTTTCATTTTCTAAGAACACATGGTCTGTTTTATTATCATGACTCAGTGTTACCTTTTGACATGGACACACAGAAATCCCCCTCAAATCTTCTCTCATGACTTATCATGGTACAGCACTATTTAAATTATGGATTAATAAATAGTTCAGAATACTGCTCATGCAGTATTGGTACTGCTTGGCAGAAAAGAGTTTGACTGAAGGCTAGCTAAAAACATAAATAGGGCTACCTAAGAAAACAAAGAGCTGTTTACCAAATATGAATGGAATGAACTCTCCTGTGATCCATTCTCTTGTGATCCATGGTACATATCTGATACTTCCCTTAATAGCCAGGGAGAGGAGTGTCTGCCAAAAGGCAGGGAAAGCACCATCACTTTTCTTTTCCAGATTTCTTCAACTCTTGTGGTAATTTAAATTTTCTTTTTCATCCTGAGTGAGTGTTGAGTTTGCTAACACCAAGCTCACATTTCGTTACACCTGTGAGAATTTGTCCGTTGGTAATTTGAAGGTTGATTAGTTTTTTGTTACCTGTAATTACAGACAGGCACTCTAAATGTTGCTTTACTGCCAATATGCTGGTCTAGTCAAGAATAATTTAGATATTTCTCTTGTAATTGAAAGAAACAGCTGATGGACAGGCAGTGTGGCTGATGGCTGGATTTAATTCATGTTCTCTCATGGTAGATGATACCAACTAAGAAAGGCCCATGCTCTGCTTTCAATGACAGGGCTTGTTATGTCAGTTAATGACCATTTGTTGTTAATCAATTCCATTCAACCAGCACATATAGTCTCCATTGACCTGTAAGACGGCTGATGGTTATTTGGCATAGCACACTGCTCCCTTTAATCCCTGGGCTCTTGGCAGAAGACACAGTCTGGTTTCTGATCCTCTCCTGATTCAATCTGAATGGTGATGGAGTGGAAGCTGTAGTGCTCAAACAGGGCTTGGGTAACATCTCTCAAAATCTTCTGGCTGTCCGTTGTGTCTGCTACAGATATCAGAAAATAATCAAAACACACACATTGTGATAATACTTTAAAGAAGTATCATATACTTCTAATATAGACATTGATATCTAATATAGGTATAGTATACTTCTAGGATAGAAAACTGTAAACAATCAGTTTGTTTGAAAACTGTTTCTCGTCCTTTTTATCCTCCTTTCAGGAACCTCCACATCAGCAAACCTTTGTTCATTCAAACGTGGTTGGAATATGCAATTTTGGCAAGAGTTAAGCTAAGTAAAGTAATCACCGTAGAAATTCAGTTTGGCAGAAGCCTGGAGGAAAGGAAGAATACTTAACAAAGATTAGTTCTTCCAGTCAGGGAGTAGCAGCAATGCCAAATGGTTTGGGTGGCTGATAGACCCTCTGTTTTTGGAAAGTGGGGACTCTGTGGAGGACTTAACCTCTAGCCCTGTCCTTGGCCAAACACAGCTGGGTTTTTGTTTTTTTTTCCTTGGGTTTTTTTTTTTTTTTTTTTAACACATAAAAAACTGACAGACAAATAAGCAAATTGACCTGAGTTGTGGAGAGTTTGTCAACTGGGATAAGAATTACAATTTAAAATAATATTTTAAAAGATGAACTGGAGCTACCTCTAAACTTCATCTATATTATATATATATTCTTATGTATATATATATATATATATAAAATATTTATATTGTTTTACTGCTGGAGGTAACATCAGAAATGCATATTGGCCCTGTATGTTTTTCTTGTAGAGATCAACAGTTTTCAAGTTTGACAAAATTATGATAAAAATCTGGTTTGAGTTTAATTCTTTTAATTTATTTTAAGTATCTTGTCTTTTACTTCATTGTCCCACAAGCTCTGCATTTTTCAAGTTTTGGGCTAAGCAGAAGTCCCTGTTGCTTCTGGAAGGAGCATCTGAGAGCTTTATTTCTTATTATTGTTGATTTTATTTTTCCAACAAAATTACGACGATTTTTTTAAACAAGCAACAGATACACAGTCAGTTTAATCTGAATGAAGAAAGACTGACCTTTACTAGACAGCAGCTGAATAGTTACTCCCTGCTTACAGAGATTTACTGACCTGTGGCAATGTGAGCAGAGAGAGCAGTTTGATTCATTGTCAGAGACCAAAGATGAAGGTTGTGAACAGACTCTACTTTTTCAACAGCTAAAATTCTTGCTTTTACAGCATCATAAGCAAATCCTTTTGATGTTCCTGAAAAGGAGAAATTGATGGAAAACCAATATTTTTAAGGGATAAGAATTACGATCAATAGAGGAAAATGAATCATGAACCTTTAGTCACTTAGATGTACATTTTTCGTAAAAGTATCCAATGCTTTGGAAAGCCCATGTATTTCAGAGTTCACTGTGCTATATAATCCTGTCCCTTGTTTTAAACTTCTCCACGGAATGTTGAGACCCATGTTCGTTGTAGGGGACAGAATGAATGTCCAGTTTGCCCAGAGGAGTGAGATATTTAGCCAGATCCCGTCATAGTTTTGCACCAACATCTTTTATGAGTGTGTCTCTATGCCTATGTGAACAGCATGAGCTCATCATGCCCCACTTGGATCAGAAAACTGAAACAGCAGCTCCAGCATCCAATTTATTTTCAGAAAATTCTGGGCAGAATATTCTACTCAGGAGATAGGAGACTCCCCAGAGAGTTCCCCAGGAGGACAGTGGGCTTGGTGCAGAGGGGAACAGAGCACTGCTGACTCTGGCATGTCAGCACTGCTTACAGAACCTGGGAGTCACTGCTTTGAGAAAGAGACTCCTGAGTATCAGAGGTTGCTCTCCCTTCCTGGTAGTTTGATTTTTTTTTCCAAGTAACCAAGAGATTTGATGTGATGGCAGCCAAAATACACTCAGTTGCCGCACCCTTGTCTAGGTTACACTTCTACGTGGAAGTATCTCTATCTCACAATTGCTGAAAGCAAACCAATCCTGGAATGAAACTACTGTAACAGTATCAGATATTTTATTTCTTGAAACACCAGTAGGTGCAAGTGAAAGATAGAAGAAAGCCACACAGACAGTCACACTGAGTATCTATTCAAAACCTGCACTGTCAGAGCTACTTTTCCCTTAAATCCTCATGTCTTCACAGCTGAGAAAGATGTTGCATTATATTATTCAGTGTGACAACGGCAAAAACATGCATCTGTGACTGCTCAAGTCATTGCAAATCAAATATTCAGGCCCATTGCTGACAGGATTAAATATTGCTAAGCCTGGCTCTTCTTGCTGCTGCTGTGCTGAGAATTGCCTATTCTCATGCACTGGAATGCGACTGGAAAGCTCCAACAGCTTGCTTTTCTGGACTCATGTAACTAAAAATCTTTTAAACTTCTGTCTCTTGCACTCAGCCTATTTCACAGACACAGTTCAAAGCACAGTCAAAGCACTTTTTCTTGGCTAAGACTTATATTTCACATGGGTAAAGGAAACACACAATGATCAAGGTGAGTATCCATCTCATATGCCAAAGGGGTGATAGAAAGAGATGCTACATATATGGCAAACAAAAGCAACTCAGAGCTCATTAGCAAAACAGCAGTACACAGATTTTTACAAAAACTGGCATATGTGTAAACTTAATGTAATGGTAGAAAACAATTTTGATTAAAATTAGAAGTAGGTTTAAAGTATGATCAGAATCACGAGAATGTCGGAAAGTGATGCAGAAATGTGCTATTATACTTCTTTCAGTATATAAAAGCATTATGGAGAAAGCAGCAGAAAAATAATCAAAATATTAAGTGTATTAATTCTGGAATCAGGTCCTACCTTCCATTAACACAGTTAAAATATCCCTTAAAATCGTGATGGTACTTGCCAAAACAAAGATGGAAAACACAAATGTGCAGATTGGATCGGCTATTTTGTACTGTGGCTAGAAAAATATGAACACACCACTTTGTTAATTTCATTTTTGTCAGTTATTCTCACTTTTAATTAGTTAACATGAAAGAATAATAAATTCCACTCATCTAGTACAGAATGAGTGCTGGCCTCCTTTACCAGCTAGGGAGCCTCAGCACAGGGAATGAAGACGCTACAGATGAAGAAAGGGAGAGACACCATAGTGTCCAGCTGAAACACCAAGAAGCCAGAGTTACACTCTCAACAGTAATTTCAGTTCCCAAGAATAAGTATACATCTCTTTGACACAATTACAGTGTGTATGATTAAGACAGAGAAATATTTATATAGTACCTAGTGTTACAACACTGTGAAATTAGCACTTATCCTTGATTGCAAGGCATGCTAACTAATAAAACCCACCTTAAAGAAGATGATAAGCGCACTAATTAGCACACTAATACTCTGGAATAGATCTCCAATGGTATGCACAAAGGCTGCCCGCAGGCTGGCATTGCTCAGAGCTGGCTTTTCCAGAGAGGCTGATACATATTCCCTCGCTTGTGTCCCATGGCTGTGCCCGTGGCCAGTCTGGTGCAGAATCAGGCTTAGTCTGCAAGAGATGTAAAGCTGCAAATATCAGAGGATATGCTGCATCTCTGAAAGCAGTGAGGTTGTACATATCACCACCTTTGTCACTTCTGAATGCTGAACAGTAAAATCTGACACATTAAGTGGAAATGCAGAGTGTCTGAGCAGACAATTCCTAGGTTTTCAGTGATTTACATAATTGGGAAAGTCTGTGAATGGGGCAATTAATGAGGCCTCATTTTCTATAGAGTTCTTGAATATTCTGACATCTAATAAAAAGTGAGATGGAGAATAATCTCTTCCTGGGGTTTGTAGATTCATAATTTGCCTTCCCAGTGTGGCAGCTAACATAAAGGAGGAGAGCAACTGCAACTTGCAATGAGAAGCAGGGCTTCTCTTTTTGGCCCCTTTCCATATCCTCATGGAACTCATAAGCACTTGATATTTTTGAGGCCATTATCTCTCTATAGTTTTTTTTAATTGAATTCCAGCAGCAGGTTCAAATGTCATATGAGAGGAGAACTAAATAACTTACAGGACGTTGGTGAGCACAGCACAAGCAGAGGTAATGAGCATCACTGTAGCATCAATATCATAATCTGGGTGTAGCAGCCTCATGCAAGCCAAATATGTCAACACACCAGTCACCATCCAAACTATCATCATAGACATCAAAGCTCCCAGAATTTCTAGGAATGAAAAAAATCTGATTTTAACTGTCAGAATAGGAATGCAAAAAAATTGAAGAGGTTGATGATAACGGTTCCAGGTTTTTGAGTTTAATAGCAAGGAGAGTTGCTTCTTGTATGCTGGCAGTCTTAAAGCTCACAAAGAATGGGCCAAACTCCTTTCCGATCGTAGTAAATCCAGTGGCTATCCAGGGTAGCCCTGTGTATGTGGTGGCCTAACCCTGTTCTACCTGCTCCTACTTTTGTTCCCTTTCCGGTGCTGAGTTCATGCAACATTCTAAGAAATTGGAGAAATGTAAAACATCATTTGGGGAGTTCTGGGAGGAGCAAAAGGAGTTTGCCTGGCCCTGACTGTGGTATGAGACACATAAAGACCAGCCCTCCTCTCCCAACAAGATTATCTTCATCACAGGAGCAGAGGTTTGAAGGAAGGAGAGAGGCACAGCTCACCCAAATCCACTGACAGACATAACGCCCTCTATTAGCCTCCCCTGTTTCTGCACACCTCTCACCACTTCACACTTCAGAAAGACAGTAGCAGCTCCCAAGTGAGGTCCTGTCAGCAAAACTTACCCCGGAACTCATTCTACCAATGCCACAAAGTCATTTTTGTGCCACTAGCTGTGATGAGAACAAAAGAAGTTATTTTTTTCCCCAGGGTAGCAAAATTTAATTTTGTCTCTATTGGCTTTGAGTTGGGCTCAAATAAATCCAGTCCCCAAGGCCACCTTTTATTGCACTGTTACAGGAGAGGTCCAGGGAAGTGCATATGAATGTGCAGCATGCTTTTAATAGGATATGGGACTAGTAATTGCCGTGTGACTGGAATGGGTAAATGAGCACAACCGAGACAATACCAAAGAAAATGCAAGCTCACAGTAAAGTGAAAGGCAGCAGACAGCCAGAAAGCATTTGCACAGACCTCCACTGACAATCCATTAAAACAGCTTATGATTTTTTGCATCATTTTATGGGGATCCTCCCTTTTGCAGGCTGCAAAAGCTTATAAAATAACTGTTTTGCCTAAAAATGGAAAATAATTAATCAAAGTGCACCACCAGGGGAACTTAGTTTTGCTTAAAAGTAGATAGAAGCAAACATACAATTTTTTTTCTGCAAGTTGCAGGTTGAACCCCTGCAAACTGGGCCCAACTGAAGGTGTTGATGGCTGTGCTATCATTGGCATGAAAGCAGCCGAAAGCTCTTGTGAACACACATATCCACCTGTATGGATTTATGCATATCTTCCATAACAGAACATGTTAGTTGTCATATTTACATATGAATTTTCAATGGAGTATCTTGGCAAAAGTTTAATTAAGCTTACAGATCAGTTCAGGAGCACTAAATACTTCACTCAAGACGTTCTCGGTTACTTTTTTTCAGAACTACCAGCACTAAGAGAGCACAGCAAACAATAGTGTAGGGCTGTGTGGGAATCTTTGAGTACAGCTGAGGAAAATTAAGGTGCAAGACAGTTTTTGTACCTGAAAATAGTTTGGCTCACACTCTCAATCTTATTCAATATGGTCTTTCTGTGTTTGTGAAAGTAGCTGCACTGCCTTGGCATGGAGGGCAGGAAGCATTCAGATGGCTAAAGCTGAGCACTGCCTGCCATACAGAGTCTCTTCATGACAATATATCAGTTTGAGAGAAGCAGTGAAGAAACATCTTCCAGTGTCATGGAGGGCTGCACCTGCAAGATCTTGGTAGTCAGTGAAGACTGACTTTGCCACCTGACTGCCCTTAGCTACTTTATTAAAGTACCCACCTGCATATTAAACTGAGAATATAGCTGGGAAAATAAGCAAGAAGCAGGATAACAGTCGTGGAATGCAATTAAATAGCTTCTAACATTTGATGCAAGGCTCTTTTTGCTACAAGGATAAAAGGGGTAATAAAGGATTGGATTTGAAGTTTTGCATTGCAATGACAAAATAAAAATAATTTGTTCAGACTGAGGATGAAATTACAGGAAGTGGATGAACCTGCCTACATCAGCAAGAGAGGTCTCTCAGTCTCTCACTCTTTTCCCCACAGCATAAGAGATAATAAACATGAAAAGTAATGGTTGACCAACTGATGTTAAGTAGTAGCTTACTAAGGCTGCAAAATTCAGCTGTGTGTTGTCTACATAATGCCAACCATGGCTGAGCCATACTGAACCTCCCCCTCACCCAGCAGCCTGTTTCCAAAAGAGCTGGTAGAATAGGCTTAGGGAGCTACAGAAAGACAGGCTGAATATGGTATATGCCTTTCCTGGCACTCTCTGCAGCTACAACCAACTCTGGCCTACAGAACATCTGAGTCAGAAGCTGTTTCTGGACTTTACTACTAAACATCCTTGGAGCATTTATCATCTGAGTCCTTGTTTCTGGTGCACAGGTGTCTAGAGGTACACTGACACCTCCATGTGTGGCTTTAAACAAGGTGTATAATTGACCCATAGACTTCCAGAGTGGCAACTGGATTTCAAATGGCACAAATCATTTACATATAAGCAACAAAACTGAGCCCTGAGACATCCAACATGAGACTTACTTTCAGACAGAGACAACTAAATTGCCTACCTGTAGGTATTACCTAAGTGTCTAACCTCCATCTGTGGACAGTGGACATCAGATTAATGGTGATTCACACAGTTCCCTTTTTCACTGGCTGACTGGGAACACATACTGGCTTCTTAGCTGTGAGTGTCTGGTCCCATTTGACACACTCTGATTTTTGTGCTTGGCACCTTGTGCAGACTCCTGTAGGTCTTATGCAACAGCTGCCATTCCCATGCATAAGCCTCTGACATCCTAGGGATGTAACACTGGACTTTCATGTTTAGGAGGATGAATGGAGTCAATATTTCTGTTGAATATATCAAAGACGTGGACCCTCTTCTTATAAATGCTCATGTGCATGTAGGCATTGATATTTAGGTGTCTAGATTTAGAACAGACTCATACTCCCAGAAAATTATTCTCGTGGTAAGTACTTTGCTGGTGTCTTGTCTTTTGTAAAAACACTTGTGTTTGATTGTCAGACTTTTGGTTTTAGGTATCATCTGTAAAATTATTGTTTTAGGTTGAGGACAGAGTACTTTAAAAATCTGTTTGCATCTGATAAAAACCCACAGTGATAAAGACATATGAAAGGAGACAATCTAGAAAAGGGTAAATGTTAAAGGATCTCACTTTTCTACAAATGTAAAATTGTGGACTTTTTAAAATAATTTAATCATTTGCTTTAGAAATGGAGCAAACACTAATTTTTATGACTGCTTTTGTAGGAACTTGTTTCATAACAAGTTGAGAGCTCAGTCCTCCACACACTTAAGTCACTGAGAGAAGTTGCTGTTATTTCAACCAAAGTAAGCACCAGCCCAAAACTATGGTAAATAATGAACTGAAAGATGTGCTCTTAGATAAGACATGACTCTTTACTTCTTTGAAGTTCACTGCCTTGCTCTGTGGGGCTGTGGGAGCATTAGTGCACTGTCTCTAAATGCCTGCAGACCCATCGGATATCAGCATGTTCTCCGGTCCCTGGCTGTGATAACTCTCCTTTCCCACTCCACATGTTCGTACCATGACATGTTTGGTACCTGCTCGGTGCCACCCAAAGGTTAACTGTTTGGTGGGAGGTTTGGAGGTGAGCCACAGTGAGAAGAGGCTGATCAGGAAGCTGGTCAGGTCCACCAGGATGTGTGCCCCATCACTGACCACTGCCAGGCTCCCGGCGATCTGCCCACCTGTGTGAGACACATGTCAAGGTCACAGCTCTGGGCAGAAGTTTGAGACAACCGGATCAAATACCAGGTCTGTTTTGCTGAGAATCAAAGGGAACACTCAATTTTCAGTCATCGTACACAAGAACCAAACCTCTTCAAAGGTAATTTCATTTTGTTCCTCATTCATCCAATGAAAGGTATGAATTAATGGAAATACATAAGCCAAATTCCTTTGTTAGACAGAGACCTAAGAACAATAAGAGTTATGATACATTAGTTCTGTCGTTACATAACTATAGTACTGTTTGACTATTTTAATATCAGATTTTTTTGTGGAAAGCCATATTAGGAATCACATTTCCCATATCCTCCCACTATCTTTTCACAGAACACTGATATTTTTATGTACATACAAGAGTTCAGAGACCTAGCTTATGGGATTAATTTCCTATTTGTTACAGGAAAATATGCATGTTCTTCCTGCTGCCTGACTGTTTATTTGTCACAGGCAACACTAAAACAGGAAAACATGGAAAGATCCCTGTAGAAGAACTGTGATAAGCAATCAACCATTTTAGTGAGGGCATAGAGAAAAATGTTCTGTTCTTGGGACTAATCTATCATTTTGAATCTGTAATGCATGACTTAATTTTCCTGCTAGAGCTCAAAAAATGTAGCTGAATATCATTTTACTCTGTGGGGGTTTGAATTTATGTGGATTCTGAAGGAAAAAACCCATCAAATTAAAACCATTTTGGGTTATTTTAATTCACATTTCTTTTACTCAGTAAGCCAAATATCTTTATTTTGCCAAATCCTTCTAACTATGTCTCAGGGCTAAAGGCAAATGAAAATAAACTAATTTTTGCTTTAAACTGCCCCATGCTCCTGGTGGCTGCAGGAGAAGACAAGGATCGCAGGCAGGACACTGTCCTTCCAACACAATACAGCAGGGGAAGCTTTTCATTAAAGTGCAAATGTAGAAAAGTAGACATGTGAAATAATAGAGCCAAAACACCTAGTTTCTGCATTTGGCAATGCATTTCCATTCTTCAGTCATTTAATTAATTTCAGCTCACTCATTTCTCCTGACCACAACCCATACGAGAATTAATGAATCCTGAAAAACATCGTAAAATGCCTCATTCAAATCCTTGGCAGCATACCACTGCCAAAAGGACACGTAGGTAGATCTCTTGTTTCCTTATAGTTGGAGTATTTTCATGCCAGCAGGATGGACTGTCTGTTTAATTTCCTCCTGTATGCATATTTTAGATTAGAATATCCAACACTGTAAGTTTTGTCAGCACAGATCTTTGCTCCAAGTTACTTCCTAAAAGGGAGAAAGCATGGCTGCAGAATTTGGGGACATCTCATTCATTGCAGTAAAATGAAAAATTCATCAGAATAAGTATTTCCCAGCACATGCTCAAGTGTAAATGCACAGATACTTTTTGGTCATGGCACATCTCTTAGACTTCTGCTGTTTTTAGGGTAACTGTATCTCAAGAGGGAGGCAGTTCTGCTTAGCAGGGGGAAGAAGGCTTGTCTGGCAGTGCCCAGATGTTAATATCCCAGGCATCAGATATCTTTCAGCAAACAAATATGTAGATCACAAGCTGTGGGCAAAACCCTGTTGCAGTTTATATACCCAATTTCCGTGTTCTGTGGGACAGCATCTCAAAAGCTTGCTGCTAGCCTGCTGTCTTTGAAAAATGTTTGCCAATTATTATTTTATATATTGCTGGCAAAACTAATGCCTTGGGTGAGTTTCAGAGATCTCAGTCTGCTTAACTTAACCAACTTGTCTCACTGATCAAGTTTTTATGTTCTGCTCTAACGTGAGACCACATGCAGTGTTTGTCTTTCTCCCTATAGCCCAAATGGAAGTGCTTTGAAATCCACATTTGGTCCTTAACAACCAAAAATCATTGGAAAGCACTTTCATATCTGGACTCCACAGTGGGTAGTATTGGTGTGACTGTTACCTCCAGATCTATGGAGACTGTGGTGGATCTGCCTTAGAAGAACAGAGGACAATTGTTTTTCAAAGAGAGCTGGTGGTCTATCAGGCTCAACCAGCAGTGTCCCATTTGGGAAAGCAGTAATGGCCAGCACATATGGTTTGAGAAAATACATCATGGAAAGATCTAGGGATTCAAAGAAGCACAACTTTTCAACCTCTCTGAGAGTGATGTAGCTTTGTTTCTTCTGTTTAGCAGAATAATGCTCACAGATGCTGTTAGCCGTTACAGGGCAAGGAGGGGAGGGGAAGATAGTCTTTATCTTCAGGAATAAAATAAGTGTTGTAGTTATAGACTTTTACAGCTTTTTATCAATACTCCCAACAAGTGGCCTTTAAGGCTTACCAATCCCTATAATGGATGTTTATAGCTTTATAGACCACAAGCAGCAGAAATTGTCAGTCACTCAATGGTCAATCATCGGGCACAGCAGTCTTGCCTAATGATTAAAAAAATTAAATGTATGGTTCATAATTACAAAAATCTCCACAGAGAGCTGTCTGTAACTGCAGTTAATAACTGGTTTGTCAAA
This sequence comes from Sterrhoptilus dennistouni, assembly GCA_013397095.1. Taxonomy (NCBI): domain Eukaryota; kingdom Metazoa; phylum Chordata; class Aves; order Passeriformes; family Zosteropidae; genus Sterrhoptilus; species Sterrhoptilus dennistouni. Next base: position 1,121,848 of record VWZU01019638.1, read on the forward strand.
GTTTAATGGTCTGAAGCAAAACGGTCTTCAAGCCTGTTACTTAAGCTGTCACTGCAAAAAAGCTGCATGATTCATTAAGCAAAATGAAACATTTAGTTAACATATCATCTGTCCTTCCAATTATCCTCTAGCACAGCCGCATTCACCAAACTTAAGCCTACTGATTATATGGTTTTGTTAATAATGCATTACTTCTGGCACTGGAAATTGCTGCATGGGGATTAGCAGCATGCACCGGTTCTCATGGGGGAAATGTAGGTGACCTACAAACAACAGGGCTTCCTGCAGAGGGAGCACGTGGGAGGGAAGAGTTGGAGAAGTCCCTGCTGGGTTTGGCAGCCAGAGGAGAAGGCAGAAATGCAACAACTCTTTCAGTGCCTCCACGTCTCGATTGTGAGGAAGACAAAGCCTTTCTGTTTCATTTTCATGGGGCTCCAGAGATGTCTGAGCTGGGAAAATATGGGTTTCAGAGGTCTTCCTGGCTGATTTTTGTTACATCGGCTGGAACACATATGGCAAAAGTCTGCGGGATTCCTCATGCCTTCCCTTACCTCAGCTCACTGCAGAGAAGGGCAAATTAAAGAGCCAGGAACTATCAGGTGGATATAAATATCACAGAATCCATGGAGAGAGCTGAGCAGTGAGACAAAATGAAAGCCAATGCTCTGTGAGCAAGCCAAACACTTACATTGGATATTGTAGGGTGGCTCCAGAAGTGAAAGCTAATTAGGAAGGGGAATAATCTTCCATTGATCCAGAGACACGCCAGCAAGCCAATTTAAAAGATAAACGTGCCCTGATATAAATACATTGACTTAACTGTAGAAAAACAGATGGCAAATCTGGCCCTGGATTTCCCTGGATTTTGAAGACTCTTGAATTTATTTTCAGATCCTGCTGCTAGCAGCCTTCATTGGTGCTGCAGTCTCATTGGCCTAGATAAACAAATAAAATCTTTTAATCTTTTAAAAAGAATGTAACCCAATTTATTAGAAACCTTTTGTGATGCTAAGACATGCAGCAGCCAAACTTAAAGACCTGGAAGTACAGTTCAGACCATTAACTGATTTTAGTATTCCTACCCAGATGCAATCCTTGAATGAGTATGAGAATATTTTGATAATTTCACTTAAACCCTCTCCTCCCCACATTTCTTTTAATGAGCAGGGACGTTGGAGAGTTATTTAATGCCAGGTGGGTTCATCCCTGTCAGCATGGTCCCTGCAGTCAGAGTGCACACTGAAGGCAAGAATGTGGCTGTGCTGGGCACCAGACTGGGCTCTTTTCAAACACACATACTCCCCTGTTATCTCAGCAATCATGAAGAAGGTGCAAATTACTGATGCTACACAGAGCTTCCTCCTGGCTTGATGCTGCTCCTTCTTTCTGTTCTCATGGGCCTGTGAGTAGCTGTGACAGTGATATGCTGGATTAGCTCCTGTAACTTCTGCTTCCTGCTGCTGCCTCTCTTCATTTGAATTCTTCTGAAGCCAGCTCATCCTTTGGGATAGAAAGAAATAGAAGGTTAAAAAAGAAAACCCCTGGTTATTCAGGCGTCTAGCCCTACAGCCCCAGAAACGATGTAATTAATACTTTCAAAGGATAAAAGCAGCACTGGGAACAGCAGAGCAGGTCATAGGAAAGGCTTGCTCGCACAAGCAAGGCTCTGTGGGAGGGAGCTGCACATGAAATGAGTATTCTGGCTGTGTTTCCCAGCTCTTTGGGCTCTCCTACATCATTTAGCAGTTTATGAAGCACAGGGTGGCTTTCTTAGGCTGTGTATCTCGTGCACACCACATGACTTCAAAAAAATTGTACCTCATGCAGATAGCTACCACTTTCAGCATAACATGAGAAAATTCTACTAAAAATTCAAGACTTTATTCCCAACAGCTTTATGAGGAAGACTAGTCAAAAAAACACTCCAAGCTTCTTTTTCTTAAATATAATTGGCTTAAGATATTTCTCTCCTCTCTGCACACAGAACTACTTTATCTCAAATTTCCATGTATGTACAAAATCTGCCAATATTCCAGGGGAGCCTGAGCATAGAAAATATTAACTGAAAAATCTCAAAGGTATTCAGAGATCAAAGAAACAAATTCTCCATAATACATGTAACCCATAGCACACCCTTAGTGCCACTGATTTCACGGTAAGGTGAGAAGTCCAGCAGAAGTGGCTCTTTGAGCATTGCTCCATCACAAAGTAACGCCTCAGCCAAGTCTGCTCTGCCACAAAACCTCAGTGTTGTGCCTCTCAGTGTTCCTGCACAGGAAATACGGGGTGGAGATAGAGAGATCTGAGGCCAAGCTCATTGCACAGCAGCCGCGGGAGCTCCTGGATGACCACGAGGTCTGGTGCTCTCAGTAAAGCAACCAAGACCTTCCCCCTGGGAGGACCTGAGGTGTTTTGCTGAGCAAGGATGTTCCCTTCTCCTTATCACTCAGCAGAAAAGACCCCAAATGGCAAATCCCCTCCCTCCCCCACTCCAAAACCCCCTCCCAGGGGGACTTAAAACCTTTCTGTCTCTCTCAATACAACACTTGTTGCCGGAGATACTCCTAATGTATCCTAATGTCCACTCCTCAGTGGACTGAGACTGTGGCACCAGAAGATGAATTCTGCCAAGATGCACTGTCCCCATAACCACGTGTTGCAGCTATTTGAGGTCTTTGTGTGCAGAGGCTACCCAGGAACACAGCAAACTCCACTGGTTTTTTTCAAGTCTGAAATTAGCCTGGGGCAGGATGTGGGACTGGGCTCAGTTGCCCCAATAATAATAGTGGCTTTTCCCCATTTTGACTTCAGACTTTTCCTCTGGGACAAGGAAGAATTGTTTCTTCAGCTGAGTGAAGGAAACCTGTGCTCCAGGAAGTAACATGAATCCTGGTGACTTTCTGTAGCGTTTCTGCACTGTTTATAGAAGTGTCAAGATGCCTAAAATCTCACTGGAAAGAAATCAGCTGGTGGCTGCCAGCTTGCAGTAGTCAATGTCCAGAAAAAAACCAACAAAAACCTGTACTGAAATCACAAGCTTTTTCCAGCTGCCTTTTTTGGGCAGCCTGAGGGGGCTGCAGCTGCTCAGCAGATTTGAAGCCCTGCCAGATGCCCCAGACTGGTGGACAAGAGACAAAGGCACCTGCAGAGCTGATGCCTTGGCCTTTTATGTTCATCAGCATCACAGAGGTACTGGCAAAAGAAGAGCTGACCCATCTCGGGAGCCAAGCCCTGCAACTGTAGATAATCAGTGTGGATTTGGTTCTGTAAATGTTATTGAGATGTTCCAAGGGTGTGACATTCCCCTGAGTCAACCAGTTTCCCAGCCAGGTTAGCATGTGGTGTCTGTTTGCTCAGCAGAGGTGACTGATTCCCCCTGTACGTGAGGAGCTTGTGTGAAAGAGCAACTGGTCAGATTTAATGCCTGATGCTTGGAAACAGTGAGTTTTCTTAGTCCTTTTGTTAGCATTTTCCTTTATTTTCCTCACAACAACAAATAAATAGGAGTTGGACTGTCTAGGGAATGGGCTGCCCATCTGGCAGCTGGGGTGCCCACCAGCCAGCCTTCTCCAGTCCTTTAGTTTTACATTTATTGGGTTTCTCATGTGCACTGTGTCACTTTTGTACAATATTTTATTGATGAATTAGACACAGAAGGTACCACAAATTAATTCCTTCCAGATGGCTGAATAAAATGCTGTAGTTCTCTCACTCTCCCCTGGAGATCAGGGCAGGCAAGATTTTCTTTCTCATGATCTCTCTCTGGAGTTAACTTCCAATGCTTTTCTATAGTTCACATGTAAAATTAATTTCCCCTTACCTCAATTTTCATCAGCTGGCATTGAACATTAAAATCATCTTAATGACATGAGTCACAATCAGCTCAACAGCTTCTCAGGCAGGAGTGCCAAAATTACCACTGCAAATTCTGAGCCACCAAGTCCTTTCCTTGCTGTTAACAAAATAGGTCACTCTGTGATCTCACTCTCATTTGGTTTTTGTCTTTCAGTCTCTCTGCCAACTAACAAAACCTCAGGGCATCACTGAGAGGCAGGAAAGCACTGTCCACAGATCTTGCTGAACAGACGCAAAAGCAAACAGAGGCAGCATAAACCCACAAATGTCACATTTTTCTGTCTAAAGGGTACCTAAATAAAAGTGCCCCAGTTGCCAGAGGTGGCGAGCATTCACTGCTCCCTTTGAACTTGCAGAACAGCATCTGGCCTGATGAGTTGGGGAAACTCCTGCCAGCTCCTGTACATAACCATTATTTTTCTTTCAAGAGCTGCCTGCTACTAATTAAAGGAATCTAAGAATCTAAGAGGCAGTTTTATAAAAGTGCGAATCAAAAGCTTAAGGTGCAAAGATCAGCTCTGTTAGACCAGAAACCTCTCCACAGTGTTTTAGAGGAAGATGTAGCCTTTGAGCATCAGGCCTCTGTGCCATCATATTGCAGAGTCACAGATTAAAAAATAATCTTTTTTCTATTTCAAATCCTCTTTTCTTTGTAAAAAAGATAGTCAAGGGAATGACACAGAAAGGCTCCTACTGAGTAATGCCCAGAAGGGGGAAGCAGGAAATATTAATATATATTGCAGATTTCACACAAATCATTAGCAATAGCTTTTTATTACAACTTTCTTTCTGTTTATTTTCACTTGATCTGCTGGGTGCCTTGATCTGCAGGCTTATGGGAATAATTGCTATCCTCCTAGACCATTATGAGTTCCCCAGTCAAAAGAGGAAAATGTGGAATCACTGCGCTTTCCACAGGAGATCATCTCCTTCATGAGGGAAAATAGTAATTTTCTGGTGCCTGAAAGGATAATGAAACTGCCTTCAGAGAAAAAATTATCAAAGCCATGGTCACCTTCCTTATGCTGGCACCATTCCGATTTCAATTGATGTACCAATCTTGAATATTTTCAAGGTGTTTAAGACCCTGTTAAAAAACTGGCTGTCCAGTTTCTCCTTTTCCTTACTGGGGGCACATAATAAAGGCAAATATTTATATATTTGCATAAATTTAGAGGTCTAGTAGATAGGAATTCATGCCTTAGTTATCTTATTTGGTCTCATTTTGAGGGCCTTGCCCTTTATGCATAAATGTATTGTCAAGAGTTTTCCTTCTACATAACAGTATAACAATGGCTGCCTGGAGACAGAACAGTCTCCAAAGTCTCCAAATTCTGTCATGAGCATGAAGGAATACATAAGGTCAAAGTACCAAAGAGGAATATTCTCAGAGAGTTTCTTCTCCCCAGTTCTGAACCAGAGCTCCTGTCCAACGTCTCTTTACACATTTTTATTCCCCAAACCCAGCTGACTTGAAACTGTTGATACAATTTAATTATGATGTGTGTAAAAATAATGTGTCTTTTGTCACTCTGGAGCTGTCTGCCTGCTATTTTAGTTAGTTCTTATACTGTTAGAAATGAGTGACTATTCCCTGCTTACCTGCCTCGCATCATTCATGATTTTATGTGTCATTGTTATACCTCTGAACCATCAATTTCCTGAGGTGATGCCCTAGCTATTTAATTTCTGTTTCATATCACTTACTACCTTGGTTCTAATTTTCTTTCTGAGATGAAGAGGACAAAACTGAATTGGGCATAATTGAGACGGCATATGGCTGATACGGGGCAGACAGAACCCTTTCTGCAGGGTCCTAATGTCACCTGCAGGGGGCCAAATCCAATGGGATTGGGTTCACTGAGTCTGCTGAGATACTGTGTGATGCTGGGCCAGCTGACAAAGGAGATAAGCACAGGGGCCTCAGCTAAAACGCTCCAGAAATCACAGGAAACCCCTATAATCTTCCTGAGCATTGATTCTCTAAAGGATAAGGAGTGGTGGAAAGCCTTTATTTGATGAAGACTCTTTGATCTGATAAGACCATATCACCTGCAGGAAGGGAGAAAAAGAGGAAAATATTCCTTAAGCGCTTGCTACAGTTCACCTGAAGAAATCATCTCCCATGTTTGCTTCAAACTTTTGCCTGCTGGTATGAGCCTGCAAGACAGGAACCAATTAGGAATCTAAGGCCTGTAGATAGGAATATCTACAGGTAAATGTCCTGTGTTAAAAACTTTTGCATGAAGATGAACCCTGACATTTTCACACAACTTTCCTGCTTTCAGCATTGCCCACCCCTGGGTTTATCCCCTGCCTTGTCTCTTGTCTCAGAGACAAAATAAAACCCAAAACTTTGAGACTCAAGGCCTTGAGTTTCACTTCTGTGATGGTATTCAAAATCGCACTATAAAGACAGGTAAAGAACATAATAAGAAATCCATGCTGGATCAACTCAAAATCTAGCTCATAGCATAGCTGGCACAATCAGATGCAAATCCACTGATTTATGAAGTGTGATATTGAATATTTCTGGTCAATATTACAGTGATCTGTTGCCAGCAAGAAATAAAATACTCTGACTTCATTCATGGAAACTTGAGGAACTTGGTCAAGCCATTACCTAGACCATGATAAAGGGTCATCTAGATAATTATATAGATGATAACAAATATAAAAAATAAAATATAAATTATTAGTCATTAGAATAACTTATTCTCTTTTAATACCACCAATACCACCATCTGTGAAAAGACCATGCAAAACTATCTTAGAGAACTAGTTCAGACCTAATTTAAAGATAGGTGATGTATGACTTATGGACAACATGTTTTGCATGAAGCAGGAGGTTGGAGTGCTCAGCTTCAGACCCTGTAACCAGTATGGCTCATAACCTTTCTCAGCTGTGGTGGGAAATGGTGTCCTATCCTGAGACCCATCCTGTGTAATGCCTTCCTCTGTTACCTGGAGGAGGAGGTGTAGAGCACCCTGATCACCTTGGCAGATGATGCCAACCGGGAGGTGCAGCTGATAGACTGGAGGGCAAGGCTGCCATAAGGAGTCTGGAGGAAGAGCTCAATAGGATTTATCTAATTTCACAAGAACAAATGTAAAGTCCTGCACCTGGAACAGACAGATTTGTGAGACCACATCTACAATATTGTGTCCAGCTTTGGGGTCCTTAGCACAGGAAGGATCAGTAAATCCATGAAGGTTCAGCAGAGGGTGACCAGGATGATTAAAGCCTGGAGCACTTCTTTGGGGACTGGACTTTTTGTGAGCACCTAGATGCAACCTGCCAATATTCTTGAGGAGGCTATTGAGAAGATGGAGCTTTATTGTTCTACATGGAAGAAGGATGAGGTCATTGGTCATAAATTGAAACAAGCTCAAATTGAATACGAGGGATAAAAAGAAGATTGTGAAGTTAATTCACTATTGAAACAGATTGCCTGGAAAGGTTGTGGAGTTTCTATCCTGAGAGATTCTTTTCAAGACTAGACTGGAGACAGCCTTGAGCAACATTATTCAATCTCTTGGTTGGACCAGAGACTTTCTTAAGGTCCCTCCCAATGTGAATTGTACTATTAACCTACAACTGATCTGACTTTCAAAGGGCTCAGTTGAAGCCCACCCCCTTTTAAATATTTCAAGTTTGACATGGGGAGCCTTAATGCATCCAAACCCTCTAGTGACTTCAGACAGGTCTGGCATGTGCAAAACACTTTTCTCCACAAACCTGAGTGCAGGGAAAGGGGTCAGATTTCAGGCTTCCTACTCATATGGTCAGGATAAAACTAGTTTTGTTCCCTGCGTATTGTAATGATGGCATTTATTAAAAAGAAAGAGGCTGGGGGATGGCAAGGAAATAGACAATCTGTGTGCAAAGTAAATTGTGTTGAAAGCATTAGAGCTGCTCATTAATGCTACACATGGGGGACAGAAAAACATGGTAATTTATACCAATGGGTAAGATGAGCCTATTGCTACTGTCTTAAGGCAGCTGCTCTGTGAGCCCAGGCCAGAGGGCTGCATCCCCTCATGGGCTGGCTGTGGCTCACAGGCTGGCACACTGGGTCACTGGGCTGGCGCCCCAAGCTGCTGGGTGCAATGGGAACCAGGGCAAGGGCTTCCCTGTGCTACCAGCTCTTTCCAACAGGAGGGAGACTCTGGCTCTCAGCCCTCATTTCTGGTTATTTCTCGAACAGAGTAATTAAATTGTGCAGTTAATCGAATTTCATCTGGCAGGAAAAGTAAAATGGAGATGCAACACAAAAGCCACATGGCTGGATGACAAGTCTTCTTCATTTTGGAGAGCTGTGCTACCACCTCCGTCATTCAGCCACCTCAGGACCACCACTGTAGAGCCCTCCTGGGACCAGCCCTCCAGGTCAGGGGCTGTTGCATGTAGCTGCAGCATCAGCCCAACAATTGCAATTGCTGCAGCAATTCACCCCAACTAACTTCAATCCTAAATTAAGAAATAATTATAAGAAAAAAAAAATACTCCAGAAGGTGTGTCAGCTCTCACATGGGAGGATCAACTGCCAGGGATTCTTGCTCCTAGTGTGCATCCTACCCTTCTGCTTACCAAGGATATTCCCCATTACCAGTGATCCAGGGAAAAAAATTCTTCCTCACAAGCTAACCTAACAGCTGTCCCTGTCCCAAGGGACCATATAATGGGTTTGCCCAGAGCTGTCCTTTGTGTCCAGAGGTTGCAAAGGGCCAAAGGACCTCAAGCACTGAATCCATTCCCACAAAATTGCAAACTTTCAAAAATACACTCAGTGTCTTCAATAACTAAAATGAACTGCAGAATCATATGGGATCTTTTTGAAATATAAATATTACCACAGAAGTCATTTCAGACAGTGCCATCTATATTTATGGAGCCATGTAATAATATTTAAATAATAACCCAGACATTCAAATGACTAAAATACGATGACACTGACCCCAGTAAAAGAACATGAAGAGACAGATTTCCATTTGAACTGACAGTGTTTACGCCAAGTTTCTGTCCCGCATGTTTTAAGAGAGCCAAGCAATAAATAACCTGAAAACCAATGAGATAATGGAAATGTCAAGAGGTGCTAAGCTGTAACTGAGCAGCTAGTTTCTTTTAAAAATACTTTCTAGTCTGAGGCAAGAGGAAGAATGAAAAAAAAGTTAAACTGCAAAACTGTTTTATGATAGACATTTATACTCATTTTTTTAACCCCATCTACAGTATTTCATGTTTTCAGAGGATCTTTCCTCACTCAAGCAACCATTTACTCACAGGATCTCTGGCACACAAGAGGTACATTAACTCTAAGCCCAACAGACTATCCACAAGAATAAAGCATCACCTTTCTTTCAAACCAAATGGATAAGTTAGACATTCAAGCATGAAGGAGCCTTGAGTCAAACATGGTGTCAATAGCACAATTATAATTCAGCCTAAAATTGCAGCAAAATCCATGAGGTTTTGCATCCTACAATAAATCTACTAAGCTTATAAAATACATAGCAAGAAACACTTGCTTCAACAGTAGATTGGTTCAATCCATCACAGACACAGACACATCAGACTGCTGTCTAGTAAATACTTCAAATATCTAATAAGAAAGTTTGGGAAGGAAAAAAATTGAACAAAACATTTTGAAAGTAGTAAAATATATGCATGGTGAAACTCTCCAGACTTTGACTCCTGCAGCCAGTTGCCAGATTGGTGATCTCATACCATACCATACAGATCTTGCTCTGACACAGAAACATCAGTGAAGGAAACAAAGAATTGTGTTACCTGTCTAGGGCCAAGGAGTACTTCTTGGTGTCCCTCTCGCTCACAAGACAAGCTCTCTCAAGACCCTTTTCAGTATCCATGAGGAAAGTCAATGGGATTTTGCTTGGGTTTTCCCTTTAATCTCTCTTTTCTCTGTCTGAAGCAATATGGGCAGAAGTCTCTGCCAAATATTTTAAAATGAAAACGTTTTAATAATCTTCCCAATAAACCTGAGAGAAACTGCGAGAGAAAGCTTCTTTCCTAATGCTGGTGGCATCACTACCATGTCAACCAGTAACTTGCTGAGCATGTCAGATTGGAGATTCCAGGCCTCCCTCCTGTTTTTATTTTTTTCGTTCCATGTTTGCTGCTGGATTTGCTCTTTGGTCATGCAGGGGGTGCGTGGTCTCCCAGGATCCAGCACACACCGATGTGCACAGAGGAGCTCACGTGGATGCACTGAAAAAGAGAAGCAAGGTCATTAAAACAGCCTGATTTGCCTGGAAACAGTCAAAGCCCTGTTTGCCTTTCTGCATGCTTGGCTTGGGAGGAAAGTAAACCTCCCTCACTTCAGCTTTGCACAAGCCTTTTAATCTAAACAATCACTCTAAGGACTGATCTCTTCCCCTGGCATGCTCTCTCCTAATGGTTTGAAACAGAAGAGGCTGCTTATTATTGCCATTCGCAGCACAGGTTATTGAAATCTTCATTTCAGCGGGAAGGACTGCAGGTTGTTATTTCTGCTTTATTCAGTTTGTTAGTTCTATCGACAGCCACAGTCCCTGGAGGGGAGGAGAAGCCCTCCAGCCTCACCTCTCTCACAGCCTGACCTCAGACATTTACTTCAGCATTAATGGGAAATCTTGCACGGGTGCTGCATGTGTTTTACCATATTATCGGCAGAAGCAGACTGTGAGTGAGAACCCTTCCTGTGCATGAGAACCCTTCCTGTGCACTGTTTTCATGGGAGAGATTAGAACAAGGCAGTGAGGAGCTGCACTTAAATTCTGCAGTCTTTTTTACCACAGGTACTCTAATATGAATATGATGAACTGGGATTGCCTGTTCCTTCCCCCAGTTCTCAGAGCACATACGCTCTCTGAAATTCATGGGGACAGGTGGCACATTTGTACATATAAATGTAAACAATTGGGCTTATGCCATCAGAGATCCACATGTTGCCTCCCACATGTCAGCTGTGCAAACATTTCCCTGGAACCTGTGAGCCAAGGAGCTGACTGTATCTCGGGCATTTTTCTGAACAGCCACAGCAGAAAAGCATGTTTTTTTCCACAATGTGCTGTCATCTTTGCCACTCTAATGCCCTTTTCTTGGGAGTCCTTTCCCAGGTTCTTATACCCACTTATGCACTCTTATTAGGTGGAAGAGATTGATTTTATGACTCATTCCTGGAACTTTCTATCTTCTTCTGAATGGTAAAAGGTTGCTCTTTAATGTTTTTTAAAGTTGATGCCACTTACTGGACCTGTAAATGTGGTTGTCCAGCAAGGATGGTTTGAGAAGAGACTCAGGTCCAAGGATGTGTAGTATGGACCCAGGGCATTTGCAGAAATCTTACAAAACAGATGTACCGCGTTTCTTGTCACCCCAGAAATGCCACTAAGGAGCAACTTTATTCTGCTGCCAAGAGGGAGTAAGGGAGGAAAATGAAGGCGGCCTTTCCAGCTGTGAACCATGGAACCTGACACAGGCTTATATTCACACCCAGTGATAGATTCTGCTGGCTCCCCACCCCATAAATTTCACCATTATTGCAGTGTCTCTGTAAGCATCTCAACTAATCTTTCCTTCAGAAATTACCAATAAGCAACATCTTGTTGCATATCTGGGATATCAGAAAAATAAACCTGACTTGGAACCTGATTTATAGTGGATCTCAGCTTTTCTAGGGTGCTAAGCCCAAAGCATCAGGTCTAAGCACCTTCAATTTAAGGAAAATTTAAAGTCCACCTCAGAAGATTACAGCTAAAGCCAGTTTCTGTTTCGAATCACTGTAAGCATGTAACTTTTGTTAGTGAGATAGATGAGTTTCCATCATTTTGCAAAAGGATCTTGAGCCTCAGGTGCATCCCAGCAAAACGAAGCCGTAGATCATTCACAGCATTTAATCTAGACTTCTGTTTTGTGTTTATTATTGTCAGTGCTGATGGTTGTGCTTCTCAGGAGACAGGCTGTGAGGCAGGGTAGAAAGAAATCTCTTCTGAGCTACCCACAAAGACTTGGGTTTCCTCTTTATACAGACTCTGAAACTCATTAAGAGAGAGACAGCAGCTGTCTGTGGAATTTCTGCTTCAGAAAAATTATTCAGACCATCTCAATAAATTAATCTCAGGCTTTCAATAATAATGCAGTTTGTTTCTGAGCTGACATTAAAAATGCCACAAATCCAATCATAGCAGTTTTAATGACCCTAGTCAAGGACATTTCTCAAGATTTGCATCTAATACAGACATGTGAGGCATCACACTGGCTTTTGCAATTGAAAGCTCCTTGTCATTATTATCCAAAATCTCCATTAGTAAAAAAGCATATCCTTGATCCCATTTCAACTTTAATCAGCTACACTTTAAATATGAAAAAAATCCAATCCCTCTCATCCTGTCATTATGGGAGTAGCTACTGACAGCTTAAATGTTCAGAAGAAAAATCAGTGCGTCTATTAATTGAAAATGCCACTGAAGTCGATAATTTTTATGAGCCATGAGACATCTTGAATTTCATCTGCAATGAGTTTCTCTACCTTTTTCTGGCACCAGCTTTAGTAGCTCTGCACTACATCACCAGCAACCTGGGGATCCAGGCATTTGTGATTTCTGGGGCTTGGTTATTACAGTTTTTACATTTGTAGTGAGAATATGCTTTTTCACCTAGTGAAGCTCCTGTGCCTTCCAGCCATCTGTCATTTTGGGATCCAAGGCTGGGAGCATGACAAATTGAAAGAAAGTCCATCTTCCTCTTCTTGTGAACCAATCAATGCAGTAACCCTTTATAAGTGAGTGTCAAAAGGAAAATATCTACCCCGATGTAGATCCAACTTAAAAATCATTAAAAGGATGTTAATGTTCAATATTTTAAAATACTAAATTTTTAAACATCAGTATTTTTTATCTTGGGTTTGCTGCCAATTTTTCAAAAGAATGGAGACTTTTGATAGTAACTGACTGAGGGCTAAAAGTCATCTGCAATGTTTTAGATGGGGATCGTAGATTGCACAAAGTCATTGGGGAGAAAAAGGCTTTTGAAGCCCTTGTCAAAGAAATTCAAACTTGCATTGTGAGTGAGGATCTAGAAGGAACGTGGTATTATTCTGGGGTGTACACCTTTAATTCCAATGGTAAAAGTATATGCTGCTACCAAATCAAGTAGAATTCCTCCTACAGAGCCTGGAGTCTCAGGTCAGGACATCTAGTCCTCACATGAGCAGTTTCCAGAGTGTCCAGAGTTTCTCCTGGTGAAGCCAGTGGTATAAAAGATAGCCTCTCCCAAGACAGGAGTCTCTGGAGGAGTTCAAGGTCTTGCTATGGATGGTGAGAGAATCCAGAGTGCCCAGGCTGGGAGCACCCTGGTAAATAGATGAGGAGATAGGGATGAATCTAAACCCCAGCATAGGAATCCTGAAGGACACCACGAACATGAGCCTTGCACAGCTACAAACTCTGGCCCATGCAAGACCTCTTGAAGGGTTTTTTCCTCCAAGTTGTGATATGAATATGGGTCTAATCTGCATAATGGGATGAGGGAAGGGAGTGGGGAATCAAAGTTTAGAAATTTTTTTGTCCTTTTTATCTTATTTTGTCAAACCTTCATCTTGATCTTATTTTCTTAGGGCCAACATTTCAGAAGTGCTCTGAACTAGCTTCCCAGTGTCTCAGGTCTCATGGTTGAACCCCCATTCTACAAATAACCCAACTGTCCTTAAGTTCCTTGGAGGGACCAGGCCTTCAGAAGTAAATAGCACCAAGAAATGTTATTTTGATACAAAGCTACCTTGCTTTTCTGAGAGTATGACAAGCTACTTTGATGTCTGAGTGTCCCAAAAGTGCTGTACAGGAGTAGCACAGTCTAACCTTAGAAGAAGTTTTCATTCTAAGCTGTAGCTGAAAAGAAAAATACAGTGCAGTTGAAGAACTAATGCTAATGTCACCTCAGATGTTATTGTCAAAGACTATGTCAGCTTTTGTTATAAAAATATATTATCTTTCTCTGAGCACTTAGCGGTTTTCTGTCGCTTTTCCACTGCAATTGCAAAGGGCTTCTGCTTGGTTTTGTTTTTATGATGTCTGAAGTTGTTTGGGGAATTAAACCTGTAATTGCGTTGCTAACAAGTATTTCTTAGATACATTTATATTTCCTTGGGGAAAGAGACTGTTAGGAAGAGAGTACACATATTTCGGCAGCAAAGAGACAGCTGTGACATTTGTCTCCTAAGTTACTACCTGGATATCATTTTAATTGTTTTCTTCTACTAATAAAATATAGTACCTTTACTGCATTAGTTCCTTTATTGCACTTCCAACATACATTTCATTGTCATGCTCTTCCTAAGTACATTTGGGTCATGAAGATACATTACAATATATATTGAGAGCCAGTTTGTTAAAAACACAAGGAGTTCTGCATTATTTCTCACCGGTGCAAAACTAATTGGTTTTTCTCAGCTAGTGCATATATATTTATTTTCCATTTTATCATCTCTATAATTGCAGTTTGAATTAGGAAAAGGACAGAGCGACCTGGTAAAAGCAGTTGCAGGGATAATTTGTGTTTTGCTTCCCAGCAATCAGGATTTCTCAAGCCTGTCAAATTGCAGTGGGTGTTGAAACAGCTCACATCCTTCTTGCCTGGGCCACACTGGCTCAAGCACTTTTTCTTTCTTCCACCACTTCCAAAATTTTCTTTGCAATAATGCATATTACTGGGAGGGAGGAAACTCGGGGTCACAATTCAAATGCTCAAGAACACTGAAACTTTGAAGAAGTGAGTTGTTTTTGTTGGTTTTTTTTTTGCCTAGTCCCTTTCTAGTTTCTGAGTATGTACAATGCACTCAGGGACCAGGGCCAGGGCAGCTGAGCTGCAGTGTGAGGGCTCCCCAGCCACACCTGTGCCATGGAACAGGGATGGCATACCTGAAAATTCCTGGGAGGTAGCCCTCTTTACTTTGTCTCCTGGAAATTGCTATTGGGTAAGATTTTCTTTGCAGACATGTGTTTTCTCTCTGTTTTCTGCTAAAGAAAAACTGAAAAGTCCACTCTAAGTCCAGAGCTAGGACTTCAAAGGCTGCCACTCTTGCACTGCATTATGGCATGCAGCAATGTACCCGTGATGTCAGGGATCCAAATGGGACACAGTAGTTTTCTTTCAAGGCAGAAAACACATGGGGATCCTGCATCTGGCATCTCAGAGGTCCAGCACATATGTGATCCCCAGGTAGTGCCCACCTGGACTCCCAGACAAGCTGAAGGGACATAAACCTTGCAGCCTGAAGCTAAACCTGTGGAAAGAGTTGAAACACTTCTAGTTTAGGGAAGCAAAGCACACGAGATAAGCTATAATTTTAATGGCATTTTCCACACATGCATACCTTTGAGCCACCTACCATAAGTCTGTTTCCTGCCTGAATTCTCTGGATACCTTTTATATGGTGCATAAGAAGCATCTGGAAATTAAATGAAGAGTTAAATAATGGCTCTCTTGTGTATGGAGCACAGTAAAAATTACGCATTGAGTTTTTATAACTTTTTTAATATAATAAATTTAAAGAGACTGAATGCTGCTTTTATGAGATGAGATTTCCAGATTGCTCCCAAGTCAGCAACAAGCTAGTCATAATCTTTTATTATAGCATTGTCATGATGACTGTAATCAAGTCCCTGAGCTACCTGATGATACCAGGGGTAGCATCAAGCTGGTGAATATGGATAAGTTTGCATTTAATATGACGTTTAAAGACTCTGGCTCCTGCTTTTTTATAATATTAAAACTCTGTTGATAAATTTGGATCGAGTTTTCTCTTTAAAAGTATTTGGGTTTTGTAGATAACTGTAGGATACCAATGTATGAGCTGTTTTAGTAAAATACAAGTTTGTGTTCCTACTAGAACATACTTCTTCACCAGCCTCCTTCTACTGTCTCCTACTGTCTGGGGTTTTCAAACACCAGTAAAAATTTGATCTAAGCAAAATCTGTTAGGAAGGCATCTAAATAAGAGCATGCTGATTACTACAAAGGTTGGTAGCACTCACCTGCTAGGCTTTTTGGCTTTTTCTGGCATATCAATACTAGAACATTGCAGCATCAGCTGGATCCCAATTCCTGCAGAGCATCTGGGCTGACCCCATACCAAGGGCTGAATCAGAGGATTTGCTTTGATGCCCTGTTCTGTGTGTTTTAAGAGGTGCCATCTGTAAAAACAGGCCTTCTGTTGGGGTTTGCACACATCAATAAATTAAGTGATTGCTGCAGGTTGTCTTGTGCTAGTGCTATACAGACAGCAGTGTGTTACAGCCATGAGATTTGCATTTGGAAAATGTAAATCTTCTCCTCTTGCTAGCACTCAAACCAGAACAATTCTTCCCCCTTTTCAGCCCCATGCCTCAGCCGCCCATTGCTGTACAGCTTACACAGCCTGCTCTTTAAGCCTCCAATGATGGATTGTCCTTATGCAGTCTATTTCTGTCTTAATTACTTTTGCTATTAGAAAGCTTTTCCAAACGCCTAACATAAACCTCACTGTAATTTAAGCCATTATTTCATAATGGAGAATTAATTTCTTCCCTCTCTCCAGCTACCTTTTATATGTTAGAAGCTGCAGTTTTGCCTCTCTCTTCTTTTCTTTTAGCAAACAACTCCAGTTCCTTCGGGCTGTTGTTTTGGACCGTTCTCCCCTGGACACTCACCAGAGGCTGGATTGGTTCTGGGCATCAACAGCTGGGCATAAGTTCCTGCTGGGGCCATGCCAGTGCTGAAAAAGGAAAGATTTCCACCACGTGTCACATGGACAAAATCCTACTTATTTATCTCATGGCAGTGGAGACTTCTCCAGAAACAGGATATTGTTATTTACCTTGTTTCATTTGTGATTTACTAAGTGCCCTGTCCACCCAGACAGATCTTTTCTTGTTGTACTGGTGCTTACCCTACTTTGGCTATTGCATATTTGAGGAGACAATTGCCACTACCTGTGTATAAATACCTTCCACTTATCTATTTGCGTATTTTGTTTTGTTTTATTTTATATATTTTATTCAATTTGTCAAAAGTATTCTGAATGCCAATCCTATTTTTCAGTCCTTCAGGTAAGCCTTTCCAGATTGGGGTCATCTGAAAAATTAATAAACACATCCTCTATGCCTCTATTCACAGCAATAATGAAAATACTGAATAATGCTCATGAAGGACAGATCACAATGAAACCCTGGCTTAATGAATTAAAGTGCATGTGTACCCAATCTGCAATTGATTTAGCACAGAACTCAGAGATGTGGATGCCTACCTGTGGTCACTGTGGCAATGCTGTAATAATAATGGGCTGCAAGTCTCACAGAAGCAATGACAGCACAATGAAAACCTTTGGAAGTTATGCTTATTTTCTAACAGGAGTCTAATTCTTTCTTGGAACCATATGTTGACCAGGGTAATAGATGGTGTCCTGGAAAAAGACCTCAGGACTTAATTTTTAACACCGGTGCCCAAGAACATGGGGGAACATTGGTCTGTATCTGTTATTTTTCTGAGAATTTGCCCTTCACATTTGCCACATGGGAAGACTCGGGTCAAGGCCTTGAGAGTGGATTAATTGTGGAGACTTGATGACTGTTCCACACCAGTAACCTGCTGGGTGGTGAGTACACATTCAATCCTGCTTGTGTGGCTCTGCAGGATCCCTCTTTATATTAGGGTTCCTTCTGCCCTGAAACTCACAGGGCTCCTGACCTCATCTACAGGATCTGCGAAGAAGTTGATTTGTTACAAAAGAATTATACTTTAAACTGAGATTAGGAATCCTTTATTTATTTGCATATATCATGAATTAGACAAAATAACAGGAAAAAAAAATCTACTTTGCACTCCAGAACCTTTCCTGTTGAAAGATGTAAAAGAAAACAAATGAAAAATTGCTATGAAAAAGGGTTGTTTTGCTTTGGAAAAAAAAGTGTGGAAGAAAAAACATTCAAGTGGTTCTATGCAATGTCATGTCATCTGCCTCTGAAATCCCTGTAATGACTTTTGCTGTGGCTGTTCTTGATCAGCAGACAACCTATAATGGCTTAATACATGAAGGGCAGCAGGATCAAAATCCAAGAGTGACCATCTTTGGAAGGCATCCAAAGAAAGGAATCAATGAACAGGAAGGAGTTCAGCTGAGGGCCACCAAGATGCTCGGGGTGGGAGCACTTCCCCGTGAGGATTGAGGACAGACTGAGGGAGGAGTGCTGGTTCATCCTGGGGAAGAGACTACTTGGGATGTACCTAAAAGTAGCTCCTGATGCCCACAAGTTCATCAAAGAGATGAAGCCAGGCTTTTCACAGCTAAATGCCTGGTGGGAGGACAAGAAATAGTAAGCATGAAATGGGAAAAAAAAAAAAAAAAAAGATAGAGAAATTCAGTCTGGCTATGAGCAGGAGGACAGGGTAGAGAGCTCCTGAGGTCCCTTCCAGCATGAATTTTCCATGATCCTGTGATTTGTACACTGCCCAAGACATGGCTGTGATTTTAACTTCCACTTTGAATCTCCTCATTCCTTTTGGTCGGGATCACATGGAGTCAAATATATTACTTAGTGTTTTTCATGGTGTAAATAATCTGAGCAGCACCCAGTGAGGAAACTCTGATTGCAATGTAAAAGTAAACACCCTGCTTTAAGAGAGAGAAATATATCATGGAATTTGAGGAAACATCTGCAATTAAAATAATCACTGTGCTGGAACATGGCACTTGTTCAGGAAGAGCCATAGGTAGGGAGAAACAATTGTAATACGTCATTTTCCTAGCACCCAATCTACGGCAGTTCTACACCACAGATCTGCAGCTTAAAACTTTTGAGTGCAGTGAAAGATGATTTATCTGATCTATATGGTACAGTTCAAATGTCCTGTGATAAAAATGAGCTATCGATCTGAGGAGATTCTAATTTAGATCTGTTCACTTAAAAAGAGTAATAAACTGAAGCAGTCTGGAAAGCTTATGTTTCAAATGACTTATCAAGGAGTTAAAAAATTTAGTAACCTGAACCAGCAATAACTTAAACAGTAGCCAGAGTCCCAGATTTTACTGAGCCAAGTTTTCTTGAATTATTCACAGAAGTATGTGGATAACAGTTCTTTCTGTTACACTGATGTCGAGAGAGATGCTCAATTGTAGTAGATATTATGAAAATACATGAAAAGTAAAATTCATTCTGGAGAATTCAAAATATAACTGTAGCAGTGATAGCAAGTAATAGCTTTTCAGGCATAAAGTATTGTTAGTAAAGTATGAAGAGGTCAGCCCCATTTTTCAATAGATTTTGCAGTGCTGAAACTTGAAGTTTTGCCAAGGATTTGATGAGATTTCTAGAAAAACCTTGATTAATGTTTTATTACTGAAAATCTGACCAAATAAGTACTTTGGCCATCCAGTTCCTTGCAACCACACTTTAACTGTCTAGCCTGCATGGCTCTGTTTCTTTCAGTGAAGTTTATGAAATGAGCATGAATGTAGTGGAATCAAACACTATAAAGGTGAATGTAGTAATTGCTGTAAGATTGCACTCAATTTTCAATAACTCACACAGGCTGTATCCAACACAGCTGGGTGTACTGTGCCATACCCCCATTAGCAACCTGGATAACAAAAAAGCATGCATGTCCTCAAATGTGAAAATAACGAACAAAGGGGAACTGAAAGCACTTGAGAGAGTTAGAATTTAAAACAATATGTTGGAGAAATGACCTGAAGTTGGTCAAGAGCATGGCATAGACAAGAACAAAAGGTGCTGCACTTAGAAAGAAAAAAAAATTAAAAAGAGAAAATAACTGGGCAGCAACACAGCAGAAAAGATGGCTACAGGGATTTGTAATCTAAACATTACCGATGTCATGCTGTTGCTGGAAAGGCACCTTCAAAGCTGGAAAATGGACAGTAGCTCTCCTCTCATCAGCACTTCTGAATCTTGACAAGGAGTGCCATGTCCTGGTTTAGATGTCACATATCCAGAGATAAAGACCTTCTGCTTGATGTTAGGAAAAGTGGCACTTTGAAAATATTTTCTGTAGAGCATGACTGAAATATAACAGGTTTGACTTATCTTAGCAGACTGGCAGAAAGGCAGAAGAAAGGTGATATTGCAGAGGGTGTGCAGAGAATAAGGACAAGCAGATTAGGACAATTTGCAGCAAAAGAAAAAGCTGAACAAGAAACTGTCTAGTTAGAGGAATAGTTAATCAATGGAACAAGTACAAGTAACCAAGAGCACAAACCTTCCATCACCAAAAGTTTTGAGAAGTGTTTAAAACAGATACGAATTTCTCCTTCAAAATGCACACTACAGGGGGAGCCTTTTGCTTAGTTATGAGTAGACTCTCATTAGTAAGTAAAAGGAGTCCCAAGCAAGATGGCAGAGGAGATTGCAAAAGATCTTACCCAAAGTTACAAAGATAGACTCCTGAGATATGAAGGATCCATGTTTAATTATCCATGATTAATTATCCATGATTTGATTCAATTCTCCCTCTTGGGAGACTGTTTAATCACCACATGATACCTATAAGCTGGCAGAAAATATTTGTTACAGATCCCACTTCCAGTAAAACAATTAAATGTGCACTAGCACAAGAGCTGAAGTCCAAAACAGGAGTATCAAGAATAAGATGGAAGCTATCTTTGTTTTCTATTATAAGAACAGCTGCTCAAATAGAAGTGAAATGTCTCTCTTTCTTCATGTTGAGTGTGTTGGGGGCTGCTCTGTGCAAGTTCTGTCAGTGCCCCAGGAGCATTGCACCACTGCTGCATGGACATTCACAGAGCACTTGTTGAAACTAAATAGATTTGAGGGGTTGTTCCATGGGGTAATGTTCCAGTCCCTCAAACAGCATGGTTGGTTACTGTCCAGATGGTGATGGGAGTCTCTGTTTTGAGGGTCCTTTCAACAGCATCTTCAGCTGGACCTGGTTAGGCTTCCCAATTTTCTGCTCACATTTTATGATCCATCTGGGCATTGGTCCTGCATGACCACTCCAGCACATGGATGGTCTGTTTCTACTGATAATATTGAATTATGCACAAAATATGTGTCTTGACTTTGTACCAAATGCTGAGCTATATGCCTGTTTCTGCATCTGCGTAACTTCCACTATTTACAAGTATCTTACCTGTGCACAGTCTGGTCAGTTCTGTAGCAGAAACTGCCTGGGTGAGTCATTAGGATGATCAGGTTCCTGGTCAGGTTAATCAACACATCTAATACATAAATATTGCCTGTCAGTCTGTCCAGGCACAGCAGAAGCTGCCCAGGGAGTCTCCAGGCCAATTTGACACTTGTGGAAGGCTCCTGCAGCAGTTGCCCAACAGCACTGCTGTGCAGGGTCTGGGAGTTCAGGCAATGCCTTCCTTACAAAGCAGTGTCTTCTCTTGAAACAATCCCTTGTTTCATGCCTGCAGCAGCTGGCTGAGAGCTCTGGACCAGGTATTAATGGTGAAATGTTGCACACCCAGGCCAAGCCCCAATCCCCAACTACACCACACTTAGAGCTGTAGGACAACTTGAATTTCAAACTTAGGTCCCATGTCTGACCAAAGTTCCGTGGCTTTTGCCCCACATGTACTCACAGGACAAAGGGTACAGCTAAGCTCGAGTGGAGTCCTGTGCCTGCTGAGCATTTTCTGCACCAATTATCACCTCATTAACTCCCAGGCAATGCTTTTACTCTTTCCCAAAAGAACACATTCTCTATGCTTTCACTACTTGTCATCGTAAAACTGAAGCTCTTTGTTAAAATCTTCACTTGATGGACAAATGTAGAAGCACATAAACCTAGGAAATAAATGATGAACTAGCAAATAAATAATGGCTTGCCTGCATCAGGAAGTAATAGAGATGTTTAGTTTAAATTACTGTTTCAGGGTTGGTAGATGAGACCTATCATCTCCTGTAGGAAAACCAAACTTCCTGACCCAACAATGATGTCTGTCAGCAACAAATATAAAGCCCTGCTCGCATTTAATCCTTGTACAGATTTCTTAGACTGGGCAAATGTAGACTTTACTACATCCTTGAAGGTTCTTTCCCCATGACTTTTCCTACATATGTAGTGTAGGTAGGACAATATGGTACAAAATCCGGTTCAAAACATTGCAACTCCTACTCTGCAACTCCACCAGCCGTGTGAGAGCTTTGATACTTTTCTTAGCATTATCTGTGCAATTAAGTTAAATGAATTTAATTACTTGCAAATGAAATGGTTTCACATCATGACTAGTAGTTTCAAAATAAAAGGCCACATGCTATTTTGGAGATTTGGATGGGAAAAGATAAGAGGAAAGATATTTCAAGGTGGGGGAGAGAAGAAATTTGCCATTATGTAAAAAAATAAAGAAATGTATCTTCCAAGGAGGCAATTATAAGTTTTTGGGTCTGTGATCAATGTATTCTCCAGTTCTTGGCTAGAAACAGAGAGGAAGTTTTGAAAAAAGGAAAGACATCCACATTGAGAAAAATTCAGAGCATAATCAAAACTCATGTGCTTGGCTTTGCACATAATATAAGATAGTTAATTTCTTCATTATTTTCTCCTAGTTATACAGCAAGCTAAATAGTGGAATAACTTTCCTGGAATTAATTTTTCATCTACAAACCAGAATACAAGTCCCCTCTGCTAACAGTGTGAATATATTAATAGTTTGAGGCCAGATATCATATAAATCATAAAACCATTTGGGTTGGAGGAAACCTTGATGATCATTTACTTCCAGCCCCCTTGCCATGGGCATGGACATCTTCCACTAGACCAGGTTGCTCAGAACCACATCCAGCCTTGCCTTGAACACTGCCAGGAGTGGAGCACAATGTCTCTAGGCAACCTGTGCCAGTGTTTCACAACCCTCACAGTACAGAATTTCTTCCTGATACCCAATCTAAACCTGCTTCTTTCTGTTTGAAGTAATTTCCTATTGTCCTGTCACTACATGTCTACTGTTACCCCCCTTTAGATACTGGGAGGTGCTATAAGGTCTTCCCAGAGTATCCTCTTCTTCAGGCTGAACAATCCCAACTCTCACAGCCTGTCTCCACAGAAGAGGTGCTCCATCCCTCTGATCATCTTCACAGTCCTTCTCTCTACTCACTCCAACAGGGCCGTGTCCTTCTTTGGGGCCCCAGAGCTGGATGCAGCACTGCAGATCAGGTCTCATGAGAGCAGAGTAGAGAGGAAAATCCCCTTCCTTGACCTGCTGGTCACATCACATCTTCAGAAACATCAGTAACAGCTCTTCAGATGAGCTTATTCGTAACGGAGCTGATTTCTAGTCCTCCACTGGGAAGTGCGGTGAACACAAGGGTGCATGGCTAAGAATTTTTGAACTATGGTAGGACCAGAGATACCTCATGGGGATGAAATTCTGAGGATTTGAATTTCTGTAGCTGTAAAAGCCAAAAAATGTCACTGGTCTTCTCAGGAAAATATTTTGAGATAAAAGCAACCTGATAGCATTGTAGGAGAAAAACCAATTTGGAATCAGGAAATTGCCATACTTCAGTGGACACTCCATCAATATAAATATCCACTGGCTGCTGGAAAGCTGCTTTTAAATAAATGGAAATAACACATTTTTGCAGTATTTTAAGGGGAAAGGATCTCCTTTTTACCAAACAGCCTTACTCTTTATATGAGCCTAGGGGATTTCTACAGCTTTCAGCATCACAGCATCTGAATGAAGGATTATATTTATAATCATAAACACAAAGAACCCCACAAATGCCACTCTGCTTCACACTAAGGACTTCACAGACACAATCAGAAGAGAGTTCCAAAGCCCACTGGAAATGGCTATACTCATTCCAGCTATTTCAGTGGCCTTCAAATCAGACCATCAGGGCACAGGTTGCTTGAGCCAAAGCACATTCCTCTTTTGTTACACCATTGTTTGATCTTCACATTGAATTGACAGCGCCTTATGCCTCACATGATGCTATGAAAAAAAAAATAATCTCTATGTGTAGTGCTATTGTTGCAATATGTGACAGATAGACGCTGGTAGTTCCAATGAGAGTGAGCAGAAAAAGGGTTAATGACCTGCAGGAAGGCCCCTGAAGGTGCATCCAGACACACAGGCATCTGCCTTTCAACTCATCAGGGTTGAAACCCATCACAGGACTGGGTACCATGCAGACAGAGACTGAAATATTAGACCTCTTTAAGCCATATTCATTAGCAGTCACTTCTGTGGATTTTCAGAGTATTTGGGATGCCAGCTAGAAAAATGCAGCTGATTTTCTGCACATGAAAAGCAACTAGATTTTTTAAAGTGCAAAAATATCAGTGTTGTTATCTACATAGCAGGAAAAGGTCATGTTGTTTTCCAGAGCAAGCAAAGGGGTAATAAATACCTCATGAATAGCAACCAAATTTCCAGGTTTAAGGAGGATTTTGGCCACTTCATGCATGAAGGATACATGAACAAGATCCACACACTCATGGTTGGGTGTCTAAATCAGTCTGGATTATTGCAAATGATTCCTAGTAGGAAGGTACCCAAATGCAGTGTATTGAATTGCATTATTTATTTGAACTGAAGTATGCTGGGTACCTGTCCCATCTCCTGAAGTTCCCACCTACTTGCACTTGTGAGCTGTATCAGCACCATTCTGTCACTTCATTTGCTGTATTTAGTCAAGAGGTGTTTCATCTCTGCCTTCTCTTCTCATTGGACACCAAATTTTACTCTTACTAACAAAATGTTACTCACTTGACATCAGTGCAGAAGCTCCAGTGCAAGAGGAAACAGGCTGCATCTACACTCACTTTGCTGCTGATTATTTAGACCTAATAAGGGTACTTGGGAAAAGACCAGGCAGTCTGTCAGCTATGAACTTACAGACTATTTCACACATCATATGCCTTTTCTCTGCTTTTAGAACCGTTGCTCAAACAGGCTTGTCAAATTCCAGTGGCTTTTGCAGCTTGTGCTCAGGCTGCCTGTGTTAGTTCACTGACTATGGATTTCCAATACCTCTTCTACATTTTCATGGGTTTTACAATTATACATCTCTTCTATCATTATCTGGAATAGCCAGATGCCAATTTTGTTCTGTCCTAATTGCTGCTAATGACTTATTGATGTAAGCAGTCACTTTCTATCTCTTACTGCCTTAGAGGTATTTATATATAGCTCTTTAATGCAGTATCAGGAGAAATATTTCTTGGTGAGAGCTAAGGTCTGGCATAGCTTTCTTGATTCTACTTCAATATAGACTTACTGAATACCTATCAAGGTGCTGGAGGTCAAAATACTTAGAATTACAGGTCCATTCCCTAAGTGTGTTTTTGTTTGTAACGGGTAAGCATGTCACTACTGAACATGCTCTGAAAATGTTTCACAAATAATACACCCCACTCTGTGTTCAGTGCTGGGATTCAATGTTACTGGCAGCATTACAAATGGGACAAGCACTTTCATGGCCACACGTGGCTCCTGTTGCACTGCAAAACTCCACCGACATCACAGAATTTTCCATCAGATCAGATCAGATAAGGCAATAACTGAATCTGTGATACCTAAAGCCATTCCTATTCAGGTCCCTGAGCTGGGATTTCTAGAAGGCTGTTATCTCTCACAGAAGTGAGTTCCTCAGTGGCAGCTCTACAGAAATTTCCAGAGCTTCTCACTACTTGCCCACAGTCTTGCTGTTGGTGCAACTATCTGTGTGAGAGGTCCTGACTGCAGAATGATGCCTCAGAAAGCTAAAGTCAGACTTGTGGAGGATCCAGCACATCACCACAGAAAATCTCACATAGGCAAGCATTGGAAGAGTGAATACAGAAAGTAAAGCAACAGTCTGAGGCACTCAGACTAATTAATGCTTGGCTCGACACATGTACCAGGGAACTTTTGGATTTTTGTTCCAACCACAGAATAACCTCTGATAATTATGTCAATAAATGCAGAGGTGACAGATCAGATAGAGCACAATTTTATGGTCTTAAAAGGAAGAATATATTTTCTGTTTGCAGCATTTTAATACTTAGGAAGGAGCTCTTAAGTAATCTTTCATGTTATTGGTATGGCACTGTCTTGTAAAGCTGTTTCTAAATAGTTGTCTCTACTTCTAAAGAACAGTGCTAAAAGTAGATATCAAAAAAGTTAAACTCAGTGAGTGGTTAAGGCAGAAAGTGGGGGTTTGGCCTGTACAATTTGAACTTTTGTCAATTTTGCAAACTATTCCATTTTACACATATTTGTATTAATTTCTGCAATTCAGCACCCCACTCAACATATATTTAATGCAGAATTTGTATTTTAGCAAATTCGAGTTTCATTTTTAATTTCTGGGTAATTTTTTCTTTGACTTTATATTTCATTAAATGCAAACTCTTATAACTTAAAACTCTTAGATTTATTCTTCAAGTTATATTTAATATTTTGATGCTGGTTTAAACAAGGACAGTAGTGGCATCTGTCAGAGAGATGCTGCCAATAAAATTCAGTGCATTTTTTTCAGCAGAGACTATAAAGAACATCTCTGACTATAATGTCATTCAGAAACACAGTTGTAAAAGAGGCTCATATCTTCCTGTTTACTCTCACCTTGAGATTTATCATGATGGAAGTTAGTGTCATAAGGAAATTCAAGGTTGTTTTCTCCCAAGCACCTCCTGTAAATTGCATTGAGTAGCAGGAGACAATTGTTTTTATTAGTGTAAAAAACAGGCTAATTTTGGAAGCATTTCAAGTATTCTACCATTGAATATTGTGCCTTTCTGTCAAGCATATGGTAGATACTCCTGACCGAAACAGAAGGGCACAATCAAGTTCACATTATTTTTAATGCAGCGGTTGGTGCTTAAACTAATTGTGTTAATAAAAGAACAGGACAATTATGAAAAAACTGTCCTTGTATTTGGCCTACAGCTTCTTTCTGATGTAAGTCTTCCATAGATTCCATAGAAGAGGCACTGTTTAACCTCAAGCAGTAGAAGGTAAAAAGAGAAAGTTGCCCTTCTGTAGTCACCTTTGCTCTAGACATGCCATCCACTGAAACACTCAGAGGGGGGATGGTGCCAGCTGATGTGTGTGCCACTTGTTGAGGCCTTGCAAAGGGCAGTTTCCCTTTTCACCATAAACATAGCAGTTTCCTCCTTTCACCATGTTCTGCCTTCCACTTCTGAATTCATCCTTTGTTGTAACAGCCATGTCATGGGTTGGTCTTAGTTTGGGTGTTTGCAAGTTAATGTCTGTAGGTGAACTTGCCATAGTCAATACCCTCAGGGAAGCTTAGGCAGCTGCCAAGCTGATGAGAGCTGAATCTCTCTACTGACTCCCTCTACGTCCCTCAATCTAAGAGGAGTTCAGGTTCTATTCAATTAGTAAACATAGGTGCCCTGCGCCATTTCAGAAGACTTAAGACATCCACACAGCTGGCAGATACAGCCATGACCTGCAGGAGACCCATCCGCTTCTAGAATTGCAGCTGAAGGCCAAATGAGCATCTCAACAAATTCACAAGGGCATCTTGAAAAGCACTAGGTACCTATATTTAGGCACCTGAATCAAGACCTTACATCTTAATTTAGATGTCTTGGTCTTGAGCTAAATGCCTGACTGCAAAGGATTTTTGAATCTGAGTTATCTTTAATCACTAGAGAAGTCTGTAAGAATCGCACATTCCTCAGAGGGAGGTAGGGACTTCTCCTGTAGTACCACATTATGGGGAGGACCTTTATGGGTACTAAATCTTTCCATGTGGAAAGCACTGTTGTTAAGCTTAAGAGGCTAAAGAAATCCAATCACAGAACTGGAGAATTAGAGTGGCAATATATAGTTTCAACTGCTCATGCAAAGAGAGGATACTAACTGCTTCTGTTAAACTGGGGATTAGATAAAGTATCAATGTCACAGTTATTTTAAACAGTCTTAATACATTTTTTCAAATTAGATGAATCAGTAAGTGGGAAAACAGATTTTCAGACCACCTTTAGCAGAATACTGTTAGCATAATAATTAACAGCTAGCAACCCACATACTCTTAATGAATAAAGATTTACTGGAGCAAAATGAATAAAAATAGAAAATGTCTATTCAAATTCCAAACAAACACAAGCTTCTTTTTTTTTTCCATAGGAACTGAGAGATAACTAGCATCTCTGAAAATTAGTGCATTGGTTTTGATGACTACCTATGATTCAGGTGCTTCATCTGAATTATTCTATCCTTACTGGTTTCCATAACATACTACCATGGAAACAGAAAAAAGACATGTCTTGGATTCCTAGAAGTAGTAAGATAGACAATTACTCTGATGAATAAACATTTTGGTGGTACAGTTCAGTATTTAACCTCTATTGGGTCATGGTTCAGATGGACAAGGAAGCACACTGGATATGTTGAATTGTCAAACAATTCTTACTGCTTTAAGTATCTTCTCATCTTTACCCTGATTTCTTCTCCTGAGCTCTTTTTTAAATCTTGATAAGTCCCTAAAGACAGCAGAACCCAAGTTTCAGCCTGGTTGTGGTTACAGACTTCACCCAGGATCTTTTCTCTACCTGAGAGCTGAGAAGTTGAAGTCAACCAGCTCTCCACTGGTATGGGTTGTTGAGGCTGTCTTTCCTCCACTCAGAAATCATAATGGTGTCTTCAGCTTTCTTCACCAGAAAAAACAAACAAACAAACAAACAAACAAACAAACAAACAAAAAAAAAAAAAAAAAAAAAAAAAAAAAAAAAAAAAAAAAAAAAAAAAAAAAAAAAAAAAAAACAACAAAACAAAACAAAACAAAACAAAACAAAAAAAACAGCAACTACTTCCTTTACTTAACTCACTGCTTCATTTGTTTCCCAAGAGTAACCATGGCCTGAATGAGGAGATCAAGGTCACCAGTGCTCCCCCACCAAGAGCATGAAGAACAGCTGAAGGAAAGGTACCTTTTCTTCCCAGGAGGTTCTGTGGTAGGAGCATTGAAAACTACCTCAGCAGTCATCTGTCTCTGTGTGGGAATGAGTGCCCAGAACAAGTGACCTCTCTTCTGAGAGTCTCCCACACAAGTATGTTTCACCTTAATGTATGGCCAGCCAATATGTGCATTTATTTATGCAATGTGTGCTGAAAGCACTCTGGGTTTGTTGAGAAGAAAACCTCCGGTAGGAGTCATGGTTGCTCCATGAAACAGGAAAAGCAAGGTCACACAAAGCTCACTGCCTTCTCTCACATCTCAAGAAGATGGGAAGTAGCCAAACAGATGAGAAACATGTTGTGTGGGAGCGTGCGGCACATTTTCAGGCAATCTTCACAGGTCTCTCGGCCATGGCCTGACTGACGTGAGCTTCATGCACCCACACTGTGGAGCTCTTTTGTTGTCTGAGGAGCACTGTCCACTTTCCATTGAACCTCCTTCATGGTGCTGCTTAGATCTGATCCTTTCAATAGCAAGGACTTGAAACTTTAGATATTTTCAGAGGCCCAAGGAACAGACAGGCTTGGTGTGGTTTTGATATCAGACCTCGGGAGGAGAGTTACTTCTGGTACATGAGGGGGTGGTGAGACATTTTAAGTAAGTAGTCAGATGTATTCCTGTCTTCTTGAACCTGCACAATGACATTAGAAGAAAGAGTGTTAGGAGTGTGCTTAAAAAGGGAAGACAAGTTTTTAAAAACTTTCATAAAAAACAGTCTATACGGAATTCTGAAAGTTAAAAAGAATTGAGGGAAACTGCAGGAAGGATTTGTGACCTGAAGAGAAAAAACCAAAGGAGGTGAACTTAGCTTTTGAAAGCCAAAGAATATTGCAGAGTGGTTAAAAGTGTTTATAAGAGAAGGATATCAGATAACAGAATGATTTTAAAAGAAATATAGCAGGTCATCCCTTAACAACAATATCAAATGGCTGGAGGCTGAAGTTTGAAAATAAATCGAAGAATTAATTAAACTGCCAGCTAAAATAATTGAAAATAGAGCAATTCCATTTGTTTTCCAGATAAATAACTTTGCAAACAAAAGTTTTCTCTGCAGAAATGTGGATGTTTTCATTTTCAGTATAAATATGCTGTTCAATGCCTTTGTGGTTCAGCTTTTACTAAAGTGTTGCCCCATTGGCATGAAGAATACATTTCCCACTATGGTCTGTTGCAAAAAGGTCTCATGATGATATGGCTTCTCAACAAAAAACAGAGACAAGTATAGCGGAGTATGGAAATTAATCAGATATGATTATGGTGAGTTTGAGCAAATCACATCTCCTGTGTTTGGAGTTGTTTTCAGAAACATTCTGAGAATCAATTGCACTGATTTCAGGATTCAAAATAATTAAAGGGGAGGAAAACATTTCCTCAACAGTTCTAGTTAGTACATACTAGCTGATTAAGCAAATGATTAAGTATTTGTTGCTCAGACCCCTCTTAATCAAGACTTGTTATCGCTTTAAAATATCTATTCACTTAAGAAAAAACCGTTTTGTTTCTTTCATATACATGAAATTCTGGTTGAATATAAATCCATACTCTTAAAAATTAGGTAAGTAACCTGATTTTCCTTGAATTAAACTGTAAATAATGGAAAACTGTAGAGTCTAAGTAGAAAACTATTGCAAAACTTACTGGATTCTTTTAAGATTTACTTATCAATGCCAACTTTTCTGTCAAATATGCTTCAGTAAATACAATAAAAGAAGTCTTTATGTTTCATGATATTTCAGAACTTCACACAAAAAAGAATGAGGACAGGCCAGTTGAAATTTATGGAACATACATCAATATGCAAAATGAAAAAGAAAAAAGATAAAGGAAGAAAATAAAGAAAAAGCAAAGAGAGAAGGGACCAGAAACATGGAAACCTGGTTAAGTCTTATTTTGCTCCAGTTCCTTCCTTTGCACTATTTAGTTGAGTTATTTGACTTGGTTCCTAGTAGTGCTCTAGGTAAAAGTTACACAGATGGCAGAAATTTGCTAAAAGAAGAATTTACTGTCATTCCTCCCATTAATAGATGGGAATGTAATATTCATTAAAAAGATTCCAGACTTCAGTCATCCCTCATCCCCTAATGATCATGCAAATTCTCTCATCGATGCATAATAGAACAAAAGAGATCTGTGCATTAGGAATTATTTCTACCCCTTTCTATGGCATTTATTAAAATGTCATATTTCAAACAACATTTTGCAGAAGTTACTTATCAGATTTGCTTATGGGACACATCAGAAGGAGGAGGAAATGGCAGATGTTTCCCTGCAGTTCTGCTTTGTTTTTCTTGTCTTGGCTGGACTTTGATGTGCCACAGGTAAAATCCAGAATAAGATATTTATGCTTGGTGTTGAACTTTATTTCTGCGATATAAACAAAACATCAGGATTTCCTTTAGGATGTGGGAAGATTTCATTAAAATCCTTGCAGACCCAACAGAAACCAGCAATAAGAGAATCTGTGCTACTTGTGCCCACACTCTCTGGAGCAATGACAAGAAGGTATCTTTAGCTGAGGAGCTGGTTTGTAGTGATTTTTCTGTCTTACATTGCTTCACATAATGGTTTTTACTCACAGTAGTACAGATCTCTCAAAAAATATTTTTTTTACATCATATGCCCTGTCACCTGCCCATAGTTATGGACAGTGGTGAGAAAAAGCTGCAGTGAGTTACACTTAAGAGGTAAATATTGACAGAATGAATCTCAAGTCAAAGTTAGTCTGGGAAACTGGGCTGCCAGTAGGAGGGAAGGATAAGAAGGATGGACATCCAAAGTTTAGTGCAATTTAGGCTCCTGCTCTGAATTGCTCTCAGGATGCACTTTCCCTTGATTAACTGGGGAGCCCACAGACTAAACCTGTAACTTAGGTAAGGTGTCTTAAAACTCCTTGCATTGACCAAGACCTCTTCTTTCAAGTACATTTCAGCTATTAAATGCCTGGAATAGCTGAGATGAAATCATATATGATTGCTGCTTTCCTTCTGCTGGAAAAACCTAAAATTTAATTCACCATGAAATAGGACCATGAGCTTAAATGATAGCTAAAATGGCTGTGAAGCTGCTCAAGCTTTGTGAGAACTAAAAAATCCATGAAATGCCTGAAGGAGGATAGTAAAATAGTAGTCCCCTGATGGTATGTCCTTCTGGTCAGTGTACCATGCTCAGGGGTTAGGAAAGCATCACTCAGGTCACATCACACTGGGAACAACCACCCACTTAGGGCTGACCTGATTGCTTTAAGAAGATGTCTAGAGCAGTTCAGTGAACAGCAATAATATTTTTTAGGTGAGAAATGCAATGTAAACCCCTTGACCTTGCTGTGCTTATCCACCTCTGAGGATAGGAATTTCATTTTCTCTTTGTTTGTAACAGCATGAGGGAAAGTAACAAGGCAAGGCTTTGGATTCATCTCAGGTGAGGTTCATGCTCTAAAAACAATTCAACTTCTACATAACAGAGTGTCAGTTACCATTAGATTTTTTTGATAACTTTCTGTCAATGTCTGTGAGCACAAGAACGTTTCAATATCAGGGTTTTTCTTTATCTGATGATGACACTATTTAAAACTGAGCAGGGTTGAGGCGAGGAATACAAAGTCATGCTTGAGTAACTTTAATCATTAAGAACTTGCTCATTCGTAATTGGCTAAAAATCCTCCCATGTTTCAGTTGTTAGTTCAATGGATTAACAGCACAAGGACACTGACCTGCCGTGTCTTTTCAGGAGGAACTTGCTGAGTGGAGATCTGGGAGTATTGAGCTCATTATGCATCCTAGGCAGGGGAGGATCAATCCTACTTCAGAGAGGGAAGTTGGAGAGCAGAAAATGTGGGAGAATTAATGGAATTTTTTTCCTGTGCTTTCTCTAAAGAAAAAAAACCCAACAGAATCTGTGTTAGGTCTGAAAGTTCTGAAAGTACAACTAGGCTTAAAACCAGCTTGTGCCATTTTAAGGGAAAACATCACTCTAAGAATTACTTCAGCTTGTCAAAAATTTTGGGGAGAAAAGAGGATACAACCAAGCAAGCAACGGATTTAAACCATGTCGGATTTGGGAAGAAATTGTTACTGCAAGAGGTCTTCAAGAAAGGAAATGCTTTGCTGAGTAAATGATTTACATCCACTCCTAGTAATAAAAGAAGTCTGATTTTCACCATTCTCTTGCTGCAGTTTAGGAAAGTGAAAAGTGAAAAATTATGACAAGGTTTATACTGTGCAACACCAACAGGGCTCCTGTGGATCAGCACACTCTTGTTTTCTGGACCAAGAGCTAAATCTGAGGAAATAGGTGACTCTAATCTGGCATTACCATTACAGGGCTCAAAGAAGTCAGGCTAGTTACTGGCTTCCATCAGCCATGGCCCTGTACCAGAGATTAATGACCCTACAAGAATTAAACTCAGAGAAAGGGTTTCACCAAAGCTCTGCAACTCTAACCCAGTTAGATTGCTGTCAATTTTCAATACTCATTTGCAGGATCAGAATCTTTAGGCTAGAGCCAGCTGATGAAACAGTTTGTTAATTGGTAAATGCAATTATATTACATTTTTAGAGGATGATTTGATTGCATTTTTCAGAGAAAAAGTCCAGCTGGCTTGTTCTGACAGTGTTAAAATGCTTTTTGTACTTACGTTTAAAATTTATTCAATGAATTAGATCTTGCACGTTGTAGGAAACCTTTTCCTAATGCATGGTATTATCACAATGTAAAGTTTTTGTTGTTTTTAACTTAAACGATCTGAAATTTCACTGAATGAGAAGTTTCACCATGCTGGCTCTAAGTTTTCATTTAGAATTGAGAATAATGACAGGGAAGTCACCATTTCCTAGAGAACAACAATAAACCCATGGATTTTCATCCAGGTCTACCATTAACAATGATTGGAGAGAAACTGGGGAGAAAATTGAAAGGGTTTGGAAAAAGTAAGCAATACTTTCATAGCAATATTTTTGACATGTTCTTATTAGTAGGGTAGCTCATTCTGCTCTGTCAGATGCTAGGTTGATAATCTAGTGGAAAGTTGCTGCCTACTAAAGAATACATTTTCTTATCAAGTACATACAGATGTTTTCATCCCTATCGCCTATTTTAGGGTTTATAGCTTGTCCTCAAATCTGAGTAATGCCAACAAAGCGAATTCTGTCCTGGAATTCAATTTCAGTACTTTACCCATCAGTGTTCCTGGTGTAGATAGAGTGTGGTGGTGTTCTGCTCTGATGTTGGCATCTGAAAGTTATATGGTCATGTGTAATTCAGACAAAGCGTCATTGTCACAGGAGATAACAGGGCTCAAAGAATCTATCAAAGGTACATTTACCACTGATTTCCATTTAATCAGGCAGATCAAGGTAAGTAAAAACAAATCTGTGATAAAAACAACCTCTGAAATACATTGTGTTTTTTGAGGAAAGTACAAACAGCTTTCAAGCAAATCCAGAACTGTTTTCAGGGCAAGAAAAACAATGTCATTGGGTGTCACCCTGAAGATTGGTTTTACCTGGGTACACAGCAAAGTTCCTGCTCTCAGGAAGAAAACTATGTACATTTACAAAAGACTGGCATTTTGTACAACAGAACCATGCCATCATTTACAGTCTGTTATCATAAAGAACTGTGGATTTATTATTTGAGAGACAAAAATACTATCTATTGGACTTGGTTTCCCTAAGTCTATAAACTAGATTCACAGACATCAAAGTTCTAGTTTAGCATTTTTGCCTTTTTTACTAGATAAACATGATGACAGAGCTCTGGCCTTCTGAGTCAGAGAATTTCCTGAAAAAGATTTACAGAGGACAGACTGCATGCACATGTCCACCACAGATGGATTTCTTCTGCTTTCTATATTGCTGTTACTCATAGCTATTTTACATATCACTTGTTTTAGTTTTGATGCAAAGACAGTTTTGGATTTGTTCATCTACAACCTACAGTTTAATGACAACTCACAACTTACAGCACTCAAAGGAGGCTTATAAGAAAGATGAGTACAAACTTTTTAGCAGAGCCTGTTATGCTAGGACATGAGATAATGGTTTTAACCTAAAGGAGGGACAACTCAGACTAGATATAAGGAAGAGATTTTTTACAATGAGGATGGTAAAACAGTGGCATAGGTTGCTCAGAGAGGCTATAGAAGCCCCCATCTCTGAGAACAATCTAGGTCAGGCTGGACTGGGCTCTGAGTAACTTGATTTAGTTGAAGATGTTCCTGCCCATTGCAGGAGGGTTGGAGCCAGACAACCTCTGAAGATCCCTTCTAGTTCAAACCATTCTATGATTCTGTGAATTTATCTGAATCTTGCTTTTTACCCATTTATATCATTGCACCTCAAAACATTTAGCTAAGAATGAAATGGCTTTTGAAGCAACAGAAACATATAAAACCCACACATGTTTATCTCTTTATATGATACAGTCACCACTACCCAGCAGGAAGTGGCAGAGTCTGGCTGAAGATAGGCCTGTGTGCAGTTTTCCAACCAATGCTGCATCCAGTATTTATCTGACTGCTACTTTGCAGAAAAAAATCATGAAAATCAGAACAAATACAGAGGGTGGAGCATGATATGAAGGCTGTGAGGCTGCTAGAGGTGCTCAGAATTGACCCAAATCATTCCTGTGGGACAGCAGCTAAAAGGCACCGAGTGTCGGGTGATGAACTTTCTCTCAAATATATTTGCCATGTGAGCATATAACATAGCCTTGCCCTCAGTGCTTATCTTGCAGCTCTATTTCTAGCTATGAATTGCAGCCAGTCCATTTTTTGCTCATGTAAGAACTGCAGAATGATTAATATTTCCAAGTGTTTGTCTCATCAAGAAGAAACAAATGTGTATTTGTATTTGTCTTGCTTTGTATCTATGGATAAAACCCCTAAGGACCCTCTTCTCTAACATACAGCTGCAGATATACACAGGAACCTGGCACAAAAAGGATTTCCTAATTAAGGTGCGCTGTAGCATGCTGTGGCAACCAGTGTGTCCCAACAATATTCAGTGGCAGAGATGCTTGGGAAAATGAGGAACAGCAACCAAATAGCATTTAAGGACTTTGTTGCACTGAGAAGGTGCTGCTAATCAGGAGATACTCCCCAGGAATACAGGAGTCCATGGACAACAGGTCATATTTCACACAAGAAATTATTTTCAGCCTTTCTCCAGCCTTGTCAAAGCAAGAAGGAAATAGAGAGGATGGAATTACCTGTGACCCCAATAATGTTTGATCTTGGCTGGGAGAAGCATGGTGAGCAGTAATCAGGGCTGATGTCAGGAGGCCCCCTGTGAGCTCCAGGGACCAGATTTTCAGGGGGAAAAGCTGCAGCTCACTGCATTGCAGAGGCTCCAGGCAGCTCCCACCAGCCCATCCTGCTCCAAGAGCTCTCCAGCTCTGTCTGGATGATTTCCTTGTGCTGTTTAATTGCAAGATCTTTCTAGCTCCTTACACACTCCCACACTGCAGGTTCATTATCTAAGCCCTCTCTTTACCCAAATCCTCTGCTCTGAGTGGTCCCACGCAAAATACACAGTAAACATTCGAAATTGCACCAGAGCTCTTTTTATACTCAAAAATCTAGTTGTAAGTGGGAAGTTGTGAAATAGGTGTAGCATGAAGAAAAAGGAAAGGAACTGATTTTTTTAAAGTATATTAGCAGGGAGAAACACCAAACACAGAACCCTCTAAAACAGTGAAATTTGGAGTCTAAATCAAGAAGATATCCACAGAGAGGCAACAGAGATCTTTCTGTTCCTGAGATTGCTGAGGCTGCTATTAGGCCTCCTGCCACTCAGCAAAGCAACTGCTGTTGTCTTTGGGAGCACCAATTCAGGATCTGCTTCAGTGGATGTAATTTAATAGTAAAGGCATCAGAGGTTGAAAATGGGAAGTTGGCAGGCATGCCTGGGAGAAGAGGGTTTTTTGTGTGC
Source organism: Sterrhoptilus dennistouni (assembly GCA_013397095.1). Classification (NCBI taxonomy): domain Eukaryota; kingdom Metazoa; phylum Chordata; class Aves; order Passeriformes; family Zosteropidae; genus Sterrhoptilus; species Sterrhoptilus dennistouni. Next base: position 1,158,567 of record VWZU01019638.1, read on the forward strand.
AAATCACTAAACCTCCAAATGCCTTCTGCAACTCTGCTTCCCTCAGTATTTTTACTTTTTTCAGGAAATGTACAGCCTCAGCATGTCAAAAATGAGAAGCGTGGATAACCAGCCAGTGTTAAAATTACAGAGGTTTATACTGAGGTGCAAAGTCAATTTGAGAAGATTTAGAGAGCCCAAGGAAGCAGAGCCCTACTTTCTGCCCTCTCCATGGATGCTCCTCGTGAACCAGGCTCTGGACTGCAGGCTGTGCAGCTTCATTACAGATTCAGGCAGCAAACTTCAGGCTCCAGGGCAGTTTGGTGAAACTCATGGCCTTGTATCCAGGGCTCACAGACATGCTGTGGCTCAGGTGAGTCACAGCTTGTTTGCATTCCCTGAGCCCTTGGCAAGCAGGAGCCAGCACAGCTCAGCTCCACCAGCAAAGTGTTGGGTTGTGCAGAGCTGGAGCAAAGGCTGGAGCACCTGTGAGTCACTTAACCAGACTGGGCACTGTCCATGCCAACAATAGCCAAGAGAGCCACACTGGCTCCAAAGGAGCCAGCACTGCTCTGGACACTTTATAATTCACTACTAAACATCTTTATGGACAGCAGAATCAATCTCTTCTTCACTATCTCCTAATTAACTTATGAAATTGGCATAATTTTATTGAGCATATTTCCTTGGTGACCCAGCTTTGGGCATAATTTTAATTTGCCTATGGACTCTTTGCATCATCCACAGACATGTGGCAGCTTTAAGCACTGAGCTGAATACAGGATGTGACTGTAGCTGAGAAAGGTCATGGTGGTGAGTTTCCCCATGAACATGGAAGATAAAATTCTCCACTCCTGTGGAGAACCACATGAATACATAAATAGAGTGGCTGCTGCTGAATTTTGCTGTGATAGAGAGAAATCCTTACAATAAAGATGGAGAAAGTGAGAGGCTTAAGTGGCCATGTCCATGTAAGCCTCAAGTCCACCCCAGAGTAGCTCCTGGTGGGGTCAGAACTGGAGCCAGACTTGCCTGCAGCTGTGCTGGCCAGGGCCTTGAGCAGAGAGCCTAGCTGAAGGACAGGGATGAGATCTCCAGCCAAAACATTTTTTATTTCCCATAAACAACTTATGTAAAAAAATAAATAAAAAATTAAAGAACTCACATTTTCCAAAGAACCTAGTTTTCACTGAAAAAAAATTCCAAAATCGGGACTGTGACAGATGCTACTATATGTACAAAACTATACAAATACATTCCCCCTTTTTACCAGTTCTCTTCCTCTGAGACCCATGGAGACGAGGCAGGGTTCTGCAGATGGAACCTGCTGTTCAGTTTATAGAACCTCTAAAATAAAAAGAAAGTACATTCTGGAAGGGCTCTTTAACACAAGGGTGCCTATGGCTGATGCTGAATCATACTCTGCTGAGCATTAGGGAAAAGAAAAGAAAACACAAGTGATTTTGAGCACCACTGCAACTGTAACTGATATTCTGTTTGAATTAAACATTTCATTTACTCTGCCACAGTGACTGTGTTCTTTTCAACTGCAGTTTGGCTCTAAATGACTGATGTTCCTCACGTCACACACGAGGCTTAACACACTTGTTCTGTCAAAGAATGAAAATAGCTCTGTGGGTATTTTGTCTCCCTGTTTCACAGAGAGATAACAGTGAATGCAATAAAAAGTAATGGTGTGGAAGAGATCATGCTGCTGCTTTCCAAGGGTCATGTATATATGGCTGATGAAGAACCTTGGCACTTCAACTGTCTACTGAATTAAAAAACAGTGATGGGCAACAGGCACTGTGCAACCTGAAAATGTGCTGCACAGGTCCCGTGTCTTTAGAGTCAACGGGACCTCCCCAGAAAATTCAGGTTATACTCCTAGGGATGAACTTTCAGCATAAATGTTCTCTAAATTGGGTGAACTCTTGAAACCCTTGGTTTTCTTCATTGCCTAGGATCTACAGGTGGATTGAAATGATTTTATGGGGAGAATGGCCCACCTGTCCCCCTACTCTCAGCAGCATGCAGCCCCTTATCAGAAGGGTGCAGTGACAGAGCTTAAAGGGAGTTTCAAGTAGTTTGCCCACACTGTGTAGCAGGTGATTTTATTTTTCTCCTCTCAGAAAACTGAGGTATCTTCCTCCAGAAAATAGAAATCGCAAAATATTTTAAAATATCTCTACATTAGTGAGCCCCAGGCATTATTTGGTTGGAACAGCATCAAAACCCATTTTCATATTTTACATTTCTTATTTTTCAGATTAAGTCTCTTTCAAAGCACCTTAAGGAGAGAATGTTAAAAGTTTCTGTGGCACAGGAAGAGGTGACACCAGGTGCCTCAGCAAGACACACATGGCCTGAGCACCTGAAAAACAGACCTGGAAGCTGGAAGAAAGGGCATAAAACCTGTAACTGGCTGGTTTCTTTGGGATGCCAGAGAGTCACCTGTGGTTACCTGTGTCGCTCTCTTGATCACAGACAGCAAAAGGCACAGCCAAATGCAGCAGGATGTCTTAGGACTGGAACTAAACACAGGGAAGGAGATAATCACAGAATCACAGATTCACCAAGGTTGGAAAGACCTTTGAGATCATCAAGTCCAACTTATGACCGAACACCACCTTGTCAACTAGACCACGGCACTAAGTGCCACATCCAGTTTTTCCTTAAACACCTCCAGGGACAGTGACTACCACCTCCTGGACAGCCCATTCCAATGCCAAATCACCCTTTCTGTGAAGAAATTCTTTCTAATGTCCAATCTAAACCTTTCCTGGCACAGCTTAAGACTGTGTCCTCTTGTTCCTATTGCTGGTTGCCTGAGAGAAGATACTGACTCTCAGCTGACTACACTCTCCTTTCAGGGCCTTGTAGAGACCGGCAAGGTCTCCCCTGAGCCTTCTCCAGCTAAACAACCCCAGCTCCAGCCTTGCTGCTCTTCTCTGGACACTCTCCAGCACCTCAACATCCCTCCTAAATTTAGGGGCTCATAAATGAATGCAGTCCTCAAGGTGTGGCCACACCAGTGCTAAGGGGAAGAATCACTTCCCTAGTCCTGCTGGCCAAACTATTCCTGACACAGGCCAGGAAAATGCAGAGGCAGAAATGGCTGAGTAGGGATGAGAAGGGACAAGACAATCTGTTTTAGCAGCTCTGGTGGCATTCAGTGTTTGTTGAACTATAGCCTGATTTTAACACAGAGATACACCAGAGATCAGGTGCTGATGAGGAATGAATGGCCCAAGAGTGTGCACAGGCCAGTGTCAGGTGTATATGGAGTCATGTAATCAGCAATAAAAAAGTACTGTCAGGTCCTGTGTAATATTGTGAAACTCCAGCTTGACACAGCAGAAAATATTACTTCTCACAAGGGTCCACTCACTTTTGCAGTCAAGGACTGCTGCAATGTTTGCAAAATGAACCAATTGGAGAACACTACAGGAAAAAGAAGGGTCAGTAAATAGAAGTTATTGGATGCACAGCCAGTTCAGTCTTTGATGATGCAGATGCATCACCTCTTGGATGTTCACTGAGAATCAAAAGGCTTGACTATAATAGTCATAACACTCTGTGCTTGTGTGGATAAGCTGGAAAGATGAGAAACTGGTGGGAATAGTGCACTGAGACCCCTCAGAGGAACACAAGTAGGACTCCAAAGCAGCAAGATGCTGGGAACGTGGGAGGAAGCCTTTTCCTGCAGCAGTGAGGGGAAGAGCCAGAAACCAGAAAACTGGTTTCATGTTCATTTCATGACCATGTCCTGGCTGGACAGAGGTCAAAGTCCAGCCCATCAGAGACCAACCAAGGAGACCAGAGGAGCCACCAGAGGAGGTAGACTAAGCTGCATTATAATATAAGCTGTGGTATTAACTTCATACTCTAAAAATAAGGGGAAAGGAAACTGAGGAAACAGGTCTGGAGAACTCAGCCAGATAGCAGACTGGCATTAATGAGTACCAACAGTATCCAATCAATCTTAATGGGCCCCAGCCAGTACTTTGACAGTTCAGTCCTTTTTAGTGGATTTCATGGACTAGTCCTTTGACGTAAGCACACAAATTCCTCAAACACATGGGGGGAAGGAGTTTCACAGGCTTCCAAAGGGAGATCCAATCTGCCTAATATATATACCTAACATCGTAACCCATTTGGCTAATTGCTCATAACTGACACAAAACCTCACAGGTACCATGGCTGTTGGCTGCAGAACTAAGGCTTATACTAACCCTGATGGTTGGGGATGGAAACCAGCAGCACATAATACCACAAAAGTGATGTCTGATGGGCAAGGCAAGCTCTATCAGTGGTCAGCTCTGCTTTCTCACATTTTCTTGTATTAGCAGAGTGCAGGAAGGATGCCTACACACAGTTAATTCACCTCTATACCTCTATACTTCAACTGCAAAAACTATCTATGCTGCAGGTGAATAATGCTTTATATTACAGCAGAGTGTGAGTTGAGAGCCAGGCTTACCTCCCACACACATATCTTGTAATATCAATATATGTGACTCACCCTTCAGCTGCTCCTATAAGAAACCAAGAAATATTTCATAAAAACCTATCCAGAGACTTTGTCTTCAGAAAAAAATATTATAAGCCATGTGTCCTTCCTTCTTTTTAATTCAAGCTTTATCTCAGAGTAATGCATTCTGCCCAAAGCATTCTGCACCCTCCTAAATACCATAGTTATGGGAATTCATGGAACAATTATTCTTTGTGCTGCCCTATCCAATTCCTTTCTTTATTTGCAGAAGCAGTTTTCTTTTAGGAAATACAAGTACAGTTAACCATATCCATAACCCTTTTCTGCTTCCCAAGACTCTCCATCCTTATTCTTGTCTCTTTCCAACTAATTTCCCTGCATCAAGAAGCACAGAACATTCTGTATCCTATTTGTAGCTTTCACTGATCTCCTGCTCTTTTCCAATATTGTGGGCATTGTTTTCTTTCCCAAAAAAAGAAAAAAAAGTTGGTTTTTTTGGTTCCTTTGTTTTTTTTTTTTTTTTTTTTTTTTTTTTTTTTTTTTTTTTTTTTTTATTTCTTTTTTTTTTAACACAAAAGNTTTTTTTTTTTTTTTTTTTTTTTTTTTTTTTTTAATCACTATTATTGTAAAAGCTGACAGGAACTCCTTTACAGATTGTAAAATCAACATGCTTGTGGATGTGCAGTCAGAACTTGCAATGGTTAGTTATAAGGTGATTAACCATAGCAACTGTCAGGTTATTTCAGACCCCAGTTATTAGGCAAGCAGACTGTTTATTTTGTGCATATTTGCAGGATTTTGTTAGGTTTTGCCAGTAGATAATTGCTGTTTCTTAGCACTCTCATCTTCTCTAAGGAAAGATCAGGGGTGGGGCACTTCCCACAGATACACTGATTGCCATAAAAAATCTCAGCATGGGTATCAGTTACTTATTGCTTGCCCATATTTAGAGGATAGGATATACTTTTTGACAAATGAAGGCTCTCTTACAGCTAAAAGATAATTATATTTAAGTTATTTAGTCCTATTGCATATGTCAATTATGCTCTCAAAATTTAGACTGTCATCACAATTAACATTTTTCCTGACACTTTGCAGAACTGCAGAGGAACAAGGTTCCTGTTCTAAAGAGGCTTACAGTCCAAGGGCTACAATGAGAGCAACCAAATGGTGTGACACTGGTAAGCAGGGCAGAGAGATGTGTGTGAAAGGCTGTGTGATGCTCTGAATGGAGAGAGAGCAGGGTCAGTGTTTCCAGTGCCAGTTGGCCTGTCTGATTGGGCTGTGCCTGTACTGGTGCTGTTAGTCTAATGGGGAGATGTCCTGCCTGGCTGAGTGAGTGCACTGGGTGAGGTGGCATTTGGGAGTGGGGCTGAGCCAGCTGCTGCTGTCACAGCACATGTGTCATGGAAGCAGAGCCAGCTGGTGTGTTTGGTGGCTGCATGAAATGCACAGCCACCCTCCTTAAATCAAAAGAGGCTTAATGGCATAAACTTCTGGTGAAAGTTTTCAAGTCAATCCCAAGCACAGATGCAGGCTGGGCAGAGAACAGATTGAGAGCAGCCCTGAGGAGAAGGACTTGGGGTGTTGGTTGATGAGAAGCTTGACATGACCCAGCAATGTGTGCTTGCAATCCAGAAAGTCTAATGCGTTCTGGGCTGCATCAAAAGCAGCGTGGTCAGGAGGTCAAGGGCAGGGATTGTCTCCTCTGCTCCATTCTCATGAGACCCCAGCTGGAGTGCTGCATCCAGTTCTGGGGTCTTAAGAGAACGTGAACCTGTTGGAGTGAGTACAGAATAGGGCCATGAGGATCATCAGAGGGATGGAGCACCTCTCTCGTGAAATCATCTTGAGAGAGCTTGTTCAGCCTGGAGAAGGCCCTCTGATGGAAGGGAAAAGGCTCCAGGCTGAGCTAATAGCAGCCTTCTAGTGCCTAAAGCAGCCTACAAAAAGGCCAGAAAGGAACTTTTGACAAGGGTGTGCTGTGATAGGACAAGGAGTGACAGCTTCAAACTGATAGAGAGTGGGTTTAGATTGGATATGCAGAAGAAATTCTTTTCTACAGGAGTGGTAAAGTAGTTGAACAGGTTGTCCAGAGAAGTTGTTGATGCCACATCCCTGGAAGTGCTCAAGGCCAGCTGGGACGGGGCTTTGAGCAGCTTGGTCTGGTCTAAGGCATTCTTGCCCATGGCAGGGGGGTGGAGCAGGATAATCCTTAAGGTCCCTTCCCACCAAAGCCTTCTATGACTCTGTGATGAAGTCGGGGACTTTTGGCACCTGAGGCATTGCTCTGGTTACTGAAAACGCTCAGAGAAGCCAAGCATCCCTCACAAGACTGACAGCGCCCTCCCTGCACGGCTCAGCTTTGGCTGCAGAAGACCCTTTTCCCTCCCATCCTCCTTTCCCCCCGCTCCACCGTGTCCTTGTTCCCTTTAGCAGCTGCCCCGTCACTGGGGAGCGGAGCCCGTCCATGCACAGCCAGGTCTGGAGCAAAGGGGCAAAGGAGGAATGAATTGCGAGGGGCTGGGGTGACTCTCTGGCGGAGGCAGGGCTGTCCCTGTCCCCATCCCGCTCCCGGTTCCCGTGGGCGACAGGAGGTGGCAGCAGCCGCCCGCCTTTGGCGGCTCGGCTCTCTCCTCCTGCCGCGGACCCGCCGCTGTCATTTGTTTTGTAAAGGTGTTTCTCCACCTCATTTTCAATCCATTTTGTGAAAATCAATGTTCCGACAAAGAGTAGCCTTTTCCACTCGGTCTGCGCTTAACTTGTCCGTGCGCTGGGAACAAACCCGGGCCAATATTCCGAGCTCGCTTAGAGCTCTGCTCAAGCCAGACGTGTTATTGCAATGCGGAGTAGTTAGAGGGCAAATTAAAATCCCACTCGGGAAAGGTGTTCGGCCGAAGTTTTGGGGAGCTTGCTGCTTGTCAATTCCACGTGCCAGGTAAATGTGAGTGAAAGTCAGGGGTGTGCTCCCAGGGAAGGCAGCAAAGCTGCGCTGCAGAGGCTGATCCTACACCAGTGTCA
>VWZU01019638.1:1167280-1199990 GCA_013397095.1 Sterrhoptilus dennistouni
CTGTGCCTGTGCCTGTGCCTGTGCCTGTGCCTGTACCTGTGTCTGTGCCTGTGCCTGTGCCTGTGCCTGTGCCTGTGCCCTGTACCTGTGCCTGTGCCTGTACCTGCTGCAGGCTGCTTTAATTCTTGGATTTAAATTCTGCTTTTCTAATACTTCTCATTTGATTGCTGTGTCAGAGAAGACCCACATCCATTGACTGCGGTGGAATTCAGCCCCTGTGTTTTTTGTACCACTGTTCAATTGCAATATTGCATTTCATCGAGGAACTCGTTTGTAACTGGAAGGTGATATGAAAATATATTGTGTTATACAGCTGCTTCCAGCACCGCTCGACTTGTCTTGTAGAGTTTGAATAAATCTTTAGATCAAGTTCACCTCCTGAATGACCCATAGATCAGTGCTGAGCTCTGCTGTGGTATTCAATTACTTATTTATTATGTTTTCCTCATTCTCATGACAAAAAGAAAGATTTAAAGAGTCATTATGGTGTTTATGGAAGTGTTAACCAATTAAAAGCTCAAGGTTGCATGCTATTTCTTCTGAGCAAAGTAAAAAAAAAATCAGGAGAATGATTGATACAGTTAATATATTTATTGGCATTAGTACATTCTCTTTTATTGCTGGGATCAGGGTGACATCATTCATCATAAAGACAGCATAATTGTCTCTGAATGTTATAAAAGGTGAAATTCATTCTCCTGGAAATTAAAGAGAACACTGCAAAGCTTCAGTTAAAATAAAAAAGAAATTTAAAAAAAAGAAAAAAGAAAGAAAAAAGAATGGAAAAAAAAGAAAAAGGACTGAATGATACAGATGATAAAATGTACTGGCTTTAAATTTCTGTTCATAAACCTGGAATAAAGCTACTGAGAATTAGTCTGAAATGAAGATTGTAATGCAATAACCTGAAATTAGTTTAGGCGTTCCTCTAATCTCATTTTTCATGGGGTAGGACTATTCATCATAAAATCTGTTTTTCATCATTGGCAGTATTTCAGCTGTCTACTCACTGAATGAAAACAGTAAAGGAGTGAAGACACCAAATGAAATACATGTTATTTGTTCTGGCAGAATTATCTCACTCTCAGCAAGGCAAAGTAGACACAGCATCATCTTCTACCTGGTCTTTGGTCCCCACACTCAGAACTACTCTCATCCCTTACTCCACTTTTTCATCTGCAGGTTTGGCTTTAGGAGCAGGCCTTGACCTGAATAAGTGCCTCTCTCATAGGATTTTAACTTTGCTTAGATTTTGCTTTTCTCTCCCTGTGTAATTTCTTATCTCCAAAAAGACTCTGAAGACCTCTGTGCTACTCCTTTGAAGATCAACTCCTCCACTCTTGCCTGTATCAAATAATTCTCATCCCATGAGTCTAGACAGGGTCCTTTTCCAGTTTGATGCTCATTAAGAAATGAGATGCAAAAAGAGAGAGGACAGGGGAAAGAAAAGGCTGAAGGCTCTTACTCAGGACTCCACAGGCTCCACTAAAGCTGTGTGCTCCTCCTGGCCTGAGCAAACCTTTCCAGCCCTGCCTCATGCTTACACCGTGTTTGCTGTGGGAGTGTCATCCGTACAAATTACCCATGGGAAGGGAAGCTCCCATTGCAAGATGGCCAGCATAGTTTTTCATGCTGTAAATCAAGGTGGAGATCCCTAGTGACTTGGAACTAGCCTTCTGAATTATGCAATAGCTGTACATGCCTGGTTTAATCCAAGTATGTTTAAAATTAGCCTTTATATCTTTTGCAAGCCCTGATGTTCCAAAAAATGAAATTGTCAGTGCAAACCAGACCAACTAAGCAGTATTAATTAACACCAGGAGAAAATCACAAAGGATTCCCTTTGATCATTCCTTGAAGACATTTTGTGCTTACCTTTAATTTCCTCTCCTGACTTGAAATAGCAAGTTCAGGTTATAGCTCTTTGTTAGAATAATAATTAAAACAATCTAGTGTCTGCATATACATTGTTTAGCTAAAGGACACTAATTATGTGCATAGGTTAAGAGACTAATTGAGCTTAAACCTGCAAGGGAGCAGCCCTTAGATTCTTCAGGATGCAAAAATTTCTATTAAACATGGCAGTGTCAACCCAAATCTGGACTCTAAATTGTTTTCTCTTTCTTCTAAAGATTCCTCAGGTCTGCTTCTGAATTCTCCTGTCAAAAGGTACAGCTTTTTAAATGCTTCTGGAAGGGTTTCTCTGCTCTGCAGATGCTCAGGAAATCATCAAAAGAGTTCAGCCTAAAGGGGCTTTCAGTTGATGCTCACTGCAGGGTGCCCTGATGGAAGCAGCCAGAGGAGACAGGGACATGGCCCCATGATGTGTCCAGCCCCTGAATGAGAAATGACAATCAGGAATGGGATGCCACTGGCATTCCCCTCAGGAAATTCCCTTCACTGAGAGCTGTACCTCCACTCTTGGGACTTGGAGTGGGGCCACGCCCACCATCTGCATTGCACAGTCCTGACACTGAGCAGATAGGGTGTCTGAGCTGACCTCTGAGCCTGCTCCTGGGTTTATCTTTACATGAAACTGAGAAGTGTGAGAGAAGTATCACCGTGGATCCATGGAGAAGGCCACAACGTTTATCTGAAGTGAGCAAAAGGGAACTCTCACTGTGTCTACCCTATACTATGGCCAAAATTTTGAGATATGGAGAAAAAGCACTGTACAGTCTCAAAAAATTAGCTAATCTAGGGTCAAGGCTTTCCCCTTCTGAGAAATCTGGAGTAATTCCATTACCCAGTGCAGCTATTCCCAGTTTTAGCACATACAGTCCCTGACTAAACATGGACTCTGCAGCTGTCCTTGGCAGGATAATAATTACAAGAGATAATCTTCATGTTTCAAGAAGCATTGCTGACAGAATGCAGAAAGAAGTGCCTTCTCTCTCTCACTGTAGCAGGAGTATTTCATAGCTATCCAGATGCATTATGAGAACTTTATGTCTTTCTCTAAAACAAATGGTGGAAAGCATTGTCAGAGAAAGCACAGATGGATTGTGTTTCTCCCTGCCATGCATCACTGTGGTTAGATGAAGATTAAATTTCTCTTTTGTATTTAGGCAATCTTGCCTTTATTTTCTTACTAATAGCAGCTGGAGGAAAAACGCTATAAATCTGTTTATTATGCATTCACCACATGACTACTCAGTACTCCTTATATGCAGCTCTGGTTCTGCTGTTATTTAAATCAAAAATTGAACTCAGTGTTAGTTAATAATGTTGGGATCTGTTTGATGGTCCTTCCCCTGCTCCATTGGTGATCACATCACAGGAGCACAGAGCAGAAGGAGACAAGGTTACAAATACTGGCACTGTTTCATATTGACTATTTTACTGCCTCTCTGTCTGTGCTCAGATCTTTGCTAACTCCTAAAGATTTACATCCCAATCCATCCAAATCACTGTGCAGGGTTAGGTTAACCTTGACAAAGCTGTATCCTTCAGTGCTGAATTTAAAGCTAGAAAAATTGAGTTTCATCTTAGAGAGCTTAGCGATTTCTTTTCCAAATCTGCCACATTCAAGAGGAACACACAGCAAAGTTTCCTCCTCTAGACATTACCAAGAGGAATATGGACAAATAAAGTGAACTCAGCCATTAAAATTGCTGTGGCTTCTCTCAGAGATGAAGAATGTTTAAGTCATACAGAACAGAGGAACTCAGGTACAGGTGCACTGCATCTGACACTTAAATGATCATGTTGTTTCTGCTGAAAGTCAAAAACAACGTAGTTGGTAAGGTCCCTGTGTTTGCTGCTAGGAAGAAAATATATACTCTTGGTTGTTTTCATTATAAATAATTTATTATCCACCATTTCAAGCCACATACCAGCTGCTGTTTATTCAAGTTCTGTAATTGTTTCAGTTCCTTGACATTAAGGAACCAGCCATTAATATCAAATAACAATAAGCATGTAATAACCGTTTATTACTAAAGATATAAATTAATGACAATTTCAGGAAACTTTCTCTTCAGAGAAGTCCTCAGAGGTGCTACACCATCGGATGCAAGTGTTTAAAAATTTATCTGCTTGTAACAATGGCTGTTAAGTTCTAGTTGTGTGTGTGTCTGCAGTGCTCAGCAGTGTAATGAGGTGACATCTCTGTGAAGAGCCTCTAGGTGCTGCCAGAGTACCAAAAAAGGATGGAGTGCTGCATTTGTTTCACTGTTAGAAAGGGACGGTAATAAACTGCTATTCTAGCAGGCTTTAAAATAAATACTGAGAAGTACTATTTTTCCTTTTTCTTTGGTCAACAGTTTAATTGCAATAATTTCTCAAAAAAAGGAGAAAAATTAAAATCCATGCATCAACATCCCTTCTGAAAGGAGAAACCTCTTAAATACATGGTATTTAGAAATGTCAGGGTGTTTTTTAAAAATATAAAAAGATTAAAAAATAAGGTTAGCATTCCATTTCCATTTGAAGCTATTCTGCTTTATTTCCTCATCTACCAAATCTCACTGGCACAGAGAGACATGGTCTTCTTTAATGCTTGCAGAGAAGCCTCCCTCTCTCTCCCACAATTTCAAACAATGATCAGCTACAAGAACTGAAAGCTAATGGAAATCATTTCAGTCTAGAAATGTAGGCAAGTTTAATGCAGCTGCTTGTTTCAAAACATTTTCCAGCGTTGTTTTTTTATTTGCAGACTAAAGACTTTAATAAAACCTTGCCCACCAGCAGCTCCCAAGGATTTTCCTTCAGTACCTCCTCCCTCAAATGGGATAAAGCAGCACAAGTTCAAAGGAATCCTGATTTACACTAAGGACTGGGTCTGAAAGCACTGCTCAGGGGACACGGTGCTGCTCAGCATTTGGATGCAGCTGTCCTCCAGACCCAGGGGCTCAGTACCCATCTCTGTCATCTATGGTAAGACTTTTGTCCCCATTATCTCAGAGATTAGCTCACAGAAAATTGGTAGAAATTGGTTTCATATTAAAAAACCCAACCTCATTTACATATACATCACTCACAACTATAACAAATAGTTATGCAGCAACAAATCTTCAGAGATGCTGAGTCTGGGTGATTTACACTGTGCCAGCATCAGAGTTTCCAGCCTGAACACAATGTCCCCTCACCTGTGCTCTGAGCCAGCACTATCACTTCCAGAGACATGCCGCAGAAGGAGGCAGAATTTTCATGTGGGAAAGGGCAGTTGCCACAAGAGCTCCTAACCAGCACTGTTATTATTTATGGTTTGGCAAGGGGTGGAGGGGGCACCTTGTTTTTAATTTGAACTAGTCTATTTCCTGGGAAAGTCCCTCTCTGTGAGATTTAAGAGTCTTTTGGAGCCTGCTGAGAGGATGTGTGTAAATTTGGCCACAAACAGGAAGAAACTTCAGTAGGTACTGGTGTGCCTGCCTGGATAGCAACTTAAATTCTTCCTCCCTGCACCAGTGCCTGTGTCTGAAGAGATGAGGAGTTGGGTCAGCAGCTAAGGCCAGGATTTATCAGGGAAAAGCTTGGATGGACAAAAAACTTATTTCATGATATTTATTTATCAGAAAGATAGTATGTTCTTTTATGTATACTAATACAAGGAATATCATTGTAAATTGAAATTATATTTATAAAAATACCCCAAACTTCTCCCACCTCTTACTTCCAGACTTAAAAAAAACTTGGTCTAACTCCTCACCTATTTTAATCAGCCTAACCACAATGCAGAAGATAAATGCTGTTATTATTTAAAATTCCTAGCACCCGCTTCCAAAAATGCTGACAAGTCACTAATCCCAAGAAAATGTATGGTAGTTAATTAAAAGTAAAATGTGCAGAAGTTATCCCGTAGATTGCAATCAACAAGATTCATTGAATGAACACTTTGTTCCTCACCACCGAGACAGGTTGTTTCCAACCCTTCCTCCTCCTCCTCCTAGCAGAACTTTGGGATTATGATGAGCACAAAATGAAACAAATGAGCAAATGTGGCCTCAGCCCCAGGAACAAATAAATTGTCTTTCAGAGCCAAGCACTTGGAGATACATATTTCCACCTTTTTCAGAGCTGTCCTGCTGGCCAGGGAGGAGGTTTGTTCATTTTACTTAACCTTCAGTTGAAAACCTGACAACCTGAAAAGACTCCCAGTAAGCAAAGGAAGTGCTGATGCACCCTGAGGCAGGATGGGGTGCCCCACAACATGCAGCATGGAACTGGGAACACCCTGCTCAGCAAGTTACCTGCCAGAGACCCTCTGTGAGCCATGGAGAAAGGAAAGACTCCCAATGGGATGTTTTCCCAGCAGCAGGCAGGAATGCCTGAGTGTAGTAAGACATCTCTGTAGATCAGAGATGGCGTTGAAATGGTCTCTGTATGGTTGCTGAGGTGATGCCAGTGCAGCTCTGCTGCTGGTGCAAGACATAGGGAAACATTCCTTCCACCTTACTACCTCTGGCTGGTACCAGAGGGAGCAGCTCACAGAGAGGGGCTGAGGGAAGCAGGAAAATGGTCAGAAATTGAGCCCCCATCTTGGCATCATATCCCCAGAAATGCTCTTAGAAAACTGCAAAGCTTTAGTGGCTAAAGTCAGCCTAGAGGACAGTCAAAGTTTTCACCAAGTCAGACTTTTATGGACTCTGGTAAAAACCCCCTTTCTTGAAAGTGATGTCTGGAGTCAACAGGTGGATACCTCTGTGTCTGTATGTACAGGGTTAGTAGGCACACATAGTTTGCCCATGGTGAGGAAGGACATCACCAATGTAATCTCAGAGATTCAAGATACAGCAAAGTCAACAGCTCAAATATGGGACCTTGTGAATGAAACAAATGGACCAAGGTTTTTGTCACAACAAAGGGTGACCTTTACCTTTTTGAGCTATTTGCTGCTGCAAAAGCAAAGCTTAGTGGGAACACACAATCACTGTTAGAATCATAAATTCATAAAATCCCAGAATGGTTTGAATTGGAAGGGACCATAAAGATTGGCTAGTGCCAACCCCCTGCCACCAGGCCACAAGCAGGCACACTTTCCACTAGACCAAGTTGCTCAATGTCCCATCCAGTACTGGTCTTGAAGACTTCCAGGGATGAGGCTTCCACAGTTTCTCTAGGCAACCTATTCCAGTGCCTCACCACCCTCACAGTAAATAATTTCTTCCTTGTACCTAATCTAAACTGACTCTCTTTCAGTTTAAAGCCATTGCCCCTTGTCTGATCACTGCATGTCCCTATTAAAAGTCAGAAGTCCTTCTCCAGCTTTTTTGCAGGCCCCTTTAGGCAAGGCTGCTATAAAGTCAGATCAGAGCCTTCTCCTCTCCAGGCTGAACAACCCCAAGTCAACCTTTGTTCACAAGAGAGGTGCTCCAGCTCTCTGATAACTAGGATGCTTCCTCTGGCCTGGCTCCAGCAGCAGCAATAAATATCCTTATTATTTATTATCCTTAAAATATCCTTATAATTTTAAGGTCCACAGAGCTGGATGCACCATTCCAGGTGGGGCCTCATGAGAGCAAAGTTGCAGAGAATCACCTGCCTTGACCTGCTGGTCATGTTCCATTTGATGCAGCCCAAGACACATTTGGCTTTCTGGGCCACAAGCACACATTGTTGGCTCGTGTTGAGCTTCTTGAGAACCAACAACTTTCCCAAGTCTTTCTCCCCAGGGTTGCTTTAAATCCATTCTCTGCCCAGCCTGTATTTGTGCTTGGGATTGCTCTGACCCAGGAGCAGGACCTTGCACTTGGCCTCAGTAAACATCATGGGGATTGCAAGGGCCAACCTTTCCACCCTGACCTGGCCCCTCTGGATGGCATCCCTTCCCTTCAGAGTGTCAACAGCACCACACAGCTTGGTGTCCATGGCAAACTTCCTGAGGGTGCTCTGGCTCCCACTATCCACGCCACTGACAAAGATGTCAAACAGTGCCAGTCCCAATGCCAAGCCCTCAGGAATGACATCTGTCACTGGTCTCTAGTTAGGACACCTTCTAGATGTAGCAAAGGAAAAAAATAAGCAGTGGATGGGCAAACAGTGCGCCCATAACATCTTCATTCTTGAATTCCTCTTACAGGAGTCTTGTCTCCTCTGACAGTCATAGCTAGACATGTTCAGTCTGGAATTTTGAAAGGGAGGGAGGTTTTAAGACCTATTAACCAGGACCATAGAGGGGTGTCTCATCACAGTGACAGCTTGTCATGGTTTTATGTCAGTTCCAACCAATGGAGGCAAGAGCACTACTGAATTGTGCAGACTAGCTCTGTATCTTGCCTGTCTCCTTTTAGCACTGAGATCTTTTTCGTGGAACAACAAGCCTAGCATGGAAAATGTAAGTTTTCTGAGACCCATTTTATTCCTTTAAACAAGGTCATTAGAAACAGCAGATGCTGTTCATCACACCTGATGTGCTTTGCAGAAGTAAATTTCAATGCACTGTTTGAAGAAAGTGAGGGTAGCATTTATTAACTCAGCTGAACCTCTTCACCCAGCACAAGCTGAATTACCCAAGATGCCATAAATTTCAGGGAATGGGGAGATAAAGCTCTGAAGTTATTGTGTTCCCATTGGATACTGCAACTGAAACAGTGCTTCATTATCCTCTCAGCCATACTCAACAACTTCCCCAGAAACAGAATCACAGAATATGCTGAGT
Organism: Sterrhoptilus dennistouni; assembly: GCA_013397095.1. NCBI lineage: Eukaryota > Metazoa > Chordata > Aves > Passeriformes > Zosteropidae > Sterrhoptilus > Sterrhoptilus dennistouni. Next base: position 1,175,880 of record VWZU01019638.1, read on the forward strand.
TGGAAGGGACCCGCAAGGGTCCTGCCCTGCACAGGACCATCCTCAAGAGTCACACCATGTGCCTGAGAACATTCAAATGCTTCTTGAGCTCTGTCTGGCTTGATGGCATGACCACTTCCCCGGGGAGCCTGTTCCAGTGTCCAGCCACACCCTGGGTGAGGAACCTTTCTCTGTTGTCCAACCTAAACCTTCTCTGACACAGCCTCAGGCCATTCCCTTGGGTCCTGTCACTGGTCCACAGAGATCAGTGCCTGCCCCTCCTCTTCCCCTTGTGAGGAAGTTGTAACTGCAGTAAGGTCTCTCCTCAGTCTCTTTTCCAGACAGAGCAAACCAAGTGACCTCAGCCTCCTCATATGGCTTCCCCTCAAGGCCCTTCACCATTCTTCTTGTTCTCGTTTGCATGCTCTCTAATACCTTAATATCTTATATTGTGTCACCCAGGACTGCACACAATATTTAGTGAGACAACCTCAATGCAGAGCAGAGCAGGACAATCCCCTCCCCTGCCTGGCTGGCAATGCTGGGCCCGATCCACCCCAGGTCAGGGTTGGCCCTCCTGGCCAACTTGCCATCAACAAGGACTCCCAGGTCCCTTTGCACAGTGCAGCTTTCCAGCCTCTCATTCCCCAGTCTATACACACATCCAGAGCTGCCCCATCCCAAATGCAGCACTTGCCCTTGTTAATCTTCACAGTTGGAGACTGCCCAGTCCTGATTTGTCAAGGTCTCTGTGCAGGGCCTCCCTGCCTCTGAGGAAGTCAACGGCTCTTCCCAGTTTTGTATCATCTGCAAACTTGCTCAGTGTCCCTTGCAGTCCTGTGCCCAAGTCATTTATGAAGATGTTGGACAGCACAGAGCCCAGGATGAAGCCCTGAAGAGCCCCATCAGTGACAGGCTGCCAGTCTGATGTCACCTCATTCACTAGAACTCTCTGTGCCTGACCCATTCCCCAGCTGCTCACCCATCCCAGGATGTGTTTTTCCAGCTGTGTGCTGTCCAGAAGGATCCTCTGAGAGACAGTATCAAAAGATTTACTGGAATCCAAAAAGATTACATCAACTGGCTTCCCTTGATCAGCTGGGTGGTTTACCTTGACATGAAAGGAAATCAGGTTTGATATCAGGATTTCCCTTTCATGAAGCCACGCTGGATGTGACCTACAACTCTATTGTCATTCAGGGTTTTTTCAGTATCTCTCAGAACAATATTTTCCTTAACTTTGCACTGAAGTGAGACTAACAGGCCTGTAGTTTCTGGGCTCCTCCTTCTTGCCCTTCTTGAAAATCAGGGAAATGTTTGACAGCTTCCAGTTAGCTGGGACCTCTCTGGACATGAAAGACTGCTCAAAAATCATCAAGAGAGATTCATCAAGAGCGATGTCTTATATTTCTAATTATAAGGGGAAGAAGGCAGAGTTTCCATCATATTTATGTTTAGCACCTTTTCTTGTAGAAAAAAAAATAGTTCCAGGTATATTCACAATTTAGATTTAAACAATTTTCATTAGAAATTTTAACATATATTGCTATAGAACTATATAATTGTAAAATTTTACATTCCAAATTATTTATGGGTACTTTGTAAGGAAAAATATTCTGGTTTCAGTATTTAACTTCAAATCAATTTTCCTGGTTTTATCTGAAATAAATAACTAGTGTGTATTGAAGGAAAAGCATTCATTAGGTGGAAAAAAGGCTTTTTCAGGTACCACAACTTCATCTCCTCATTTTTGTATTAGTGATCTATTATTTAAGATTTATCTTCCACCAGTAACACTCTCTGGTCTGTATCACAACAGCACTTTCCTCCCCAAGTATCTTATATCCAAAATACACTTGTTTTGGGAGAGAAAGATCTGTTCTATTTAGATACAGACATATATCTGAGCATAGACATAAAAGCATCTCCTCTGACATTTAAAATGGGGTTTTCTTTGGTGTTATGGAAGAATAACTGAGGCACAAACAACTTTGTGACCTGGAGTTCTAAGGTCTTTCTCTATCAAAATGGACAAAAAGCAGTTATGACAGAAGAGCAATTCCAGCATATCTTTACTTACAAAGAATATCTGTAGAATAGGAGGTATCCACAGAGAGGAAACTGTGCTGCACTGGTGAAAGGGAAAAAAGTTGAATATAACACAGTGTTCAGAGGAAAATAAAATTAATGGAGATGAGTTTAGACTGACAGCTGAGAAAGACAGTTTTGGCAGACACATATTAGATAAATTAGAGTAGGATGATGCAAGTGTATATGGGAGTTTTTTAATTTTCACTCTTCACTTCCACTATTTTTCAGTTAAGCATAATTTTCCCTTACACAACATTTACAATCTCCACTCCAGATGAAGAAGGCTTCCACCAGGCTTAGATTTGGAAGGCTGAAGGATGTAACCATATATGGGAATGTCAGAAATCATGTCCTTCCTACTAGGCTGAGTGCTGGACTTTCATCTGAAACAGATACTACATACTTATCATGGCAAAATGACAGAATTTGCCTGGTCTCAGTGAAGAGGCAAGATCCTGCTCTTACCCTGAAGTCATATCTAGAATAAATGCCAAAAAATATCTTCATTTCTAAGGAGGAGTTATGAAATTTAGGAAGCAGAGATGTGTTCACCATGACACATGTTTGCTGCACTTGTCACCTTCCTCATGTCCCCAGATATCCACAGGTCTCACATTTGCTGCTTAATTCCTGCATGTAGTTTTTCTTAAACCTGATGGCACAAGAGCCTGTACAGCTCTTGAGAAAGACAAGGCTACAATAGCTGGAAGTCATTACAATTCTGATTTCTAGAGGTTAAAGTCAAAACCTTCCCTGAAATGTAATAATAACATTCTTTACTTGGATTGAGAACAGAAACAGAAATAGAGCCATATGCCAATTTGTGTATCATTAGGCCCATTTAATCGAATTAATTTAGAGACAGATATATGACAGGATGCTGCACATCCAGCTATCAAGGGTAGAGCCACTGGGGACCGAGCTGCAGCAGCACAGCTCTCCTCCTGCCCCCCTGACACTGCCCAGCTCTGCTGGCAGCTCCACACTTGCTGGACTCACCATCCTTGTTCCTTGCCTGAGCTGAAATGGTCTCCCACTGAATTTACAGATATGTCCTGCTGTCCACACCAACATCACCGGGATTTCAGCCTCCAGCTATCCTGTGCTGCCTTCTGCATCTCAGATGGGCTCTTGCCACTCTTCCTGAGCCCCAGTTCCCAGTGCTTACTTTTGATATGTCTGAAATTAAGGTTGTGATTTCGTGTTTTCCTGAAGTCATTCATCTAAATAGCCCAGCAAGGTTGGGAAGATGGCTGTATCCTTTGTGAAACTGCTCACTGCTTAGCACTGGGAGAGACACACCAGGCCCTGTCCATTCCTTCCAGGTTCAGGCTATTCCAGCTTCCCCTGCTGAGCTGTTCCAACTCCACTCACAATTTCTTTCACGTCCCTGGGCACAGCCAGCTCACAAAGATGCAGTGCTATGAAAATTAAATTGAATTTAATAGCTAACTAAATATCACCATGGGCATTTTCTGATTGCATTGCACTGGGAGGGGGACAGCTGCTGCCATTTAATCTCCTGTGCTGGAATGCGGCAACAACTCTTCGAACAGACATCAATGACAGATCTAAAACTTGGCTTTACACAGCCTAGATGTCATAGACTTCCTTCTCTTTAGATTAATATAAGACTGGATAAAGTCCTCTGTCTTCATCTTGCTGATCCTCTCTTTGGATGTGGCAAAGGAGTGAGTAGATATTTTTTAAAGTACTACAAGGTTTTAGAAGTACTGAATGGCTAGATGGTTTCTGCTTTTAGATGTCTGCAATATCTTCAAAATTTTTCCATACTGCTATGCAGAATTTTGGGGCTTTTTTTTTTTACATATGACTTATCCCTTTTGCTGTTATAATGTCCATACAGTCTCTTGTTTTCTCACTGTCCCTAATGAACATAAATATAGCCTGCAAATAAACCAATATCTGCAAGAGGTCTATACATTAGGCACAGGAGCCCTCGAAGGAAACAGAGATAGCACTTTAAATAATGAGCAAGTTGTAAAAATTAATGCTTTTCATTTGATAATTTGAGCAGATTATCTGGAAAATTCTATTCTTCATCAGTAATGAGATGAGATGTGAAGAACTGTCTTTTGTTAACAGATGGACTTGATGATCCGGAAGGTTTTTTCCAACCTAAATTATTCTTTGACTCTATGTAAACTCTCACATCTCAGAGAGGATCATAAAGCTAAGGAACAATTGACCTGTTACAAATTGGTTGCACAGGATGATAAATTTTTGAATGTTCAAAGACAAAGATCCCAGTCCAATGCGTTTCCTATAATGCTGCACAGCAGAAATAAAAAAATGAAGATGATAAAGAGCCTCGGACATTATATATTACAGCACTGACTCTTATTTGTGAACACAGAGCACACAGGGATTTCAATGTTCTCCTAAGACTAAACACCAGCTGCACGTGTGGACCCTTCCCATGGGGAGCCTGACTGCTGCCTTATGCAGGAGGTAGGAGAGTTAGGGCATCTGTCTCTAGGTCTCACCACTGCTGTTTCAAAATACCCATTGCTTCCACTCCATGACTCAAACTCTCCTTCCTGCACTTCTTCATATTTAATCTCACTCTTCAGCAAAAGGCATTAAGTGAAGAATGTAAGCCATGAAGTTCAGAGTTTATCTAACCTCTGCAAAGAGAGAAATGGGTGAGGTCAAGAATCACAGAATCATTAAGGCTGGAAAAGACCTCCAGGATCATTGAGTCCAAACTTTGATGAAACACCACAATGTCAATTAAACCATAGCACTAAATGTCACACCCAGCTGTTTCTTGAACACTTCCAGCAATGCTGACTCCACCACCTCCTGGGTAGCTCATAGAGGAAAAGAGCAAAAAGGATGGCATTGGGTATGTGAGGAGCTACCAGGATAATCTTTGACTAGAAAATCTAAACAATTCCAAACTGGTTTTGCCAGTAAATAATATACAGCATGACCTTGAAAAATCCTCATGTACATCCTTACCAGTGCATCCTCACCTGAGAATTTTTCCTGAAAGCCCCCTTTCATGGTATCTCTAGTTCAGGCCTCTCATGGGCACGTCAGCTCTTCTCAGACCCTATCCAACTTACCTATACTTTGCTTAAACTGCATATGTTCTGTCATTTTTCCAGATTCTTGGCCTTTAAGAGAAAGTTTTTGCACATTGCTTCTTCATTCTTTTTTTTTTTTTTTTTTTGCTAGGATTTTTCCATGGCCTTAATGTTATCTCACAAAAGCAATCTTAGAAGCCCTCCTGTTTTCCTGTCTTCCCTACTGTTCTGTCGTACTTGCACTTGAAATACAGATTGTCCAGGTTAAGGCTCCATTTTTTATGTCAATCTTTCTAACCTAAATCTGGAGACAGTCACCTCTTAGGAAACTGATTCCATGTTCCTGAGCCTGCATGTTTTAGCTCACTGCATTTTTTCAGTCAAGGACATTGAGAGGTTTCCAGCTAATACTGGCGCACAAAAGCAAAAAAAACCCAACCAAACAACCCCCCCAAAAAAAACCTCCACTCATATTTTTATTTCAATCTGGGGGGCAACTCTCCTAGTGGTCATACCCTGAATGCTTTGTTAATAGTGTAATACAGATAATGTACTCTTGAGTATAAATCTGGCTTACAGTAGTTATAGATACATAACCTTCATAAACTCACCAGAACTCAATTTTAACAGACATAGATTTTCCCAAGTGTCACACTGGACATTCAGGGCCTGTGTAGGGCCTTGTGGTGTCTTTTTGCACAACTAGCTCAAATATTCCATTTGCCAAATAGTACCTTAATGTGCAAAGAGAAGCCTTTGGCTACACTGCAATGGAACAGCACAAGTTTATGCATTTTAACTGCTTTTTATTTAGGAAATGACACAACATAATGAAATGTTCAGATTCTGGCCATGACTTCAGTCTCCTGTGTGGTTCTGTCCTCAAAACTTGGTATTGGATCTCAGAAACCCATTTTTATTTTCTATCTTTTATAAAGTCTGGTTTAGGACAATGGTGCTTTTAGGAGCAAATTTTCTTATGTTTGTGAGTGCACAGGGCACAGAGAATTGCACAAGCACCACCTACATGTTTCATAAAATTGCTCATTATTTACCCATAATTGAAAAGATACACTTTACCTTTCTCTTTCACACTTCTCACTCTATGATAGGCATGTCCTTTCAGTGTGGATATTTTGCATTATGCCTTGCTGAAGTTTCACAAAATGAAAAGCATCTGTCCCCACGTGGCAGACGGGTTCCTGCTCCTACAGGGTGCTCAGCTACAGGGAGAGCTGTCAGGAAACTGATCACTTTTCTGGCTTTCTGTACAGGAGACCTCTTGTCTGAAAGTCAGTCTCTTCTCTTGCCCTTCCAAGCCTGCAGGGACTGGGGAAATTTCCTTTCTGATGCTGAAACCTCCCTTTCCAGACATTGTATGATGAGAGTTGTGCACTTGAGTCTACAGTACAAAAAGAAACCCAAAAAACCTGCAGACCTGAGATAATTCTGAGTTATTAATTGAAGCTCATGGCAGCCAAAGGAAGCAAGAGGCTATTAGCTTAACTGAGGGACAGGGAAATTGAAGCAGCCTCCCAAGGTCACACTGTGGAAGAGACTGATGAATAATCTAGTAGCCCATACCTGAGCTCTCATTTCCAGACCACTTCTGTATCTTAAGATATGTAATAGAGCTGTATTGGAATTTTGGTGTAGAATTCTATTAATAATCAGTAGTCAAAAATATGGCACATCTAGCAGTAATAGCTGGAGGAAAATTAAAAATTTCCTTTTTAATGTATTTCCTTCTGTTCCACAGTGTTTGATATTAATTAAAAGAGACCTCTGAGCAGTACAGAACAGCAAAAACCTCAACCAGTCATAGCTGAGAATATGCTAAAACTTGGTGTGTTAAACATTCAGGCATAGCTTTTGATTTAGGTTGAGACTGTATTCTGATTTTTGTTGGCCTGGTTTTAAAATTCACATTTTCTGGCAAATCAACTGAGTCACCTGAGGGCTCTCAAAACCCATCCAAGAGTGAGTGATTTCTTCCAGATTTGCTGTCTTGTTATTTTTTAATTCTGTATCAAATAATTTATATGGAGCTTTACCTATGTTATAGTTCACCAATGCAATTAATTTCAAAGGTTTTTGGCAAAATAAACGTCCAGTGAAAATATTCTTATTTAACAGCTAACATAAGAAAGACAATAGTATTGTTATGAATTGTGAGTTAATTTTAGAGCTCTGCTGAAGTGAAAATAATATTATTTCAAGCTGCAGGCCCATGGGGTACATTGTCTGCTGTGGGACTATACAAAGACTGTATAAAGACAATCGGTCAGGAAAATGCAGCATCTCCTTTATCACGGTCAGCTTTGGACTCACAACTGATTCAGAGCTATATCCTACCCTGAGGACCTCTAAATGAGCAAACTTTCAGGTGGATCATCAGCTTGTAGGCAGGCTGACCTTCCTCTTGTAATTTGTGATCCAAGCTGAACAAGCTCCTCTAAAACAAACTCCCTCTTCTCTCCATCCCTGCACCCCTCTCACTGCTCAGCCATCAGGGCCATCCCTGTTTCACATAATCTGTGTGCCCAGAAAACTCTGCAGATGTGTGGTGCTTACAGTGCACTTGCTTTGGGACATCTGTGAGCAGACCTGGCCTGTGCCTCAGAAGGCAGCACCAACACAGTCTCTCATGGAACTCTTGGAGTTGGACACATGCCCTCTCTCCCTCACAGGCTCCTGATGACCTTTAGCCTCCAGGCAATGTTCACACAGTTATGGTGATGTGGTCCACAGGGCTGTTGACTAAGGAGCTTCTGCATCAGAAGGCTGTACATGCAGATCACACCAGCAGCTCATACCTGCTCCTCCATGCTGATCCTTCAGAATTAGGGAAGATATGGCAGCTTGCTTGGAATAGCAATTTTCAGAGACAGAAATGTAGGAGGATAGTTTGAAACCTGTTTCACTATGCCAAACATACGGAGATACAGAGAAAATAGCTGAAGTGATGGCTGGATTCCAAATTCCTCCTGATTTCAAGTGAGATCCAGGCACACATTTCATACAAGTGTGGATCTGTGACAGAATGAAGCAGCACTTCCAAAACTTACGAGGTTTATCTGTTCTGAATGCTAAGACTACACAAAGTAATTCTTTGTACTCATTAATTCATCTGTACTCATTACTCCCAGAGATTTTAAGGAAGTATATGACCCTGATCCAACAAACAAATGTCTGTGACGCTGCTGAAATGATACCCCTACAGGTGAAAATGCATTATTTGGACAAGTGTTGATGAGACAACTAAGGGAGCTTTCTGCCAGCATCCAACACCTAAAAGAGGAGCACAGTGACAGGATGGCAGCAAATTCACAGGGTAGCACAGTCAGTACCCCTTCCAGCCCTGTGTACCTGCCCATATCACATCTTGTCAGGAACAATCTTTCAGAAATTGCCCCCTTGGAAGTCTGCCTACAGAAGCAGTTCAGTGCCACGAGATATATATTTATCCTCTCTACACCTACATACATAACCAGTTACACATCAGTTATAGTTTTGTACATCTCAAATCAGTAATCTCATTCCATTGCATTATGTTCTCACCCCAAGCCATAATGCTGCCAAAAGTCTAAAAATCACAGGGTTTAGCTTTCTCATATTTTTAGACATATAATGCCAGACAGATACTTCACGCAGACACACCTAAAAGAAGAAATACAAGACCACAAATATTTTAAATAAGCAACTAACACAGCAGAGCATTTACTCTGGAGATCAATATAGATTTTAATAGGAAAGTGATGTCCACCCCCAAAGAGACATGACAGAAGCAGAAATACTGAAGTACCACGACATACATGAGCAGAAAGTATTCAGAATTAAGGATATTTGTATTTTTTCTGGGTGATACTTGGTTTTCCTGGGAAAAGGCACTTCACTGTGAATTGAGCCCAGTTTACAATTTCAGAATGCTTTCCTTATGTTACAAATTCTAGGTTAATTAAAGAAGACTAGGGTGACATACGATTCTATAATTAAGTAGACATTACGCTCACATCAGCAGAAATGAGCAATTCTGCATTCCACAGATCAAAGAGGAAGATGGTGACCTACATTTTCTCCTTCCTGGCAGCAGGAACTGGTGGAGCAATTTTTGGTAACAGACCCCAGCAGGGTGGAATGGTGCTGAGCTGCATTTGGTGGAGACTCCAGACTAGCAAAAACACCCGCACAGCATGAGGCAAGGCTGTCCTCTGGCAGAGACATATCCTTGAGGTGCAGAAATTACATTTTTAATAACATAATCTTAACACAGTAAGATCCTGCTCCAAATTCAGATGAAATTACACATTGCCACTGACTGCTGAAAATTATGAAGCTTTAAAAATCTTGCCATATTCTCCAAAATTAATTTTTTTAAATGTGCTTTATTTAATAACAGTATCTACAGACTGTCAATGGATTTAAAAATGTCTGTCCACAGTTTTTGTGACAGTTAATTCTTAAATTACAAGGCAAAAATCACTTCTCTGTGGCTAAGGTGTTCTCCTAGCAATGTGACTGAGAAGCCCTTCTCAGATGTTGGGCTCCCAACAGTCCCACTGATTTTGACTTCTGGAGGGTCAGAGGAAGACCCCTCATTATGAGCTATGAATCACTCAATTACTGAAATGGAACTGTTTCCCATTTATGCATAATTCTCTAGGCATAATTTAAATTTGATGAAAAAAGAGAAGACGTCCCATTTCTACCTCAGTTCCTCTAGTTATATATTTCCCCAAACATATTAGGCTTCTTAGAAAGAGATTAGCTTAAAACAGAGATTAATAGTTTCTGGAGGAAAGAAAGCCTCTTTCCTCCAGATGATATAATCAGTACCTCCAGTAGTTAAATCTTTCCTTCTTTTCCAATCAGGCCAGCTGCACCAATCCATTTCCAAGATCAGCCTAACCCACAAACATGACAGATGAACTAAAAGAAAGGAAGTGTTTTTTCTAGCCATCTGAATTTTGCACACACTATTGTTCATGAAAGTTCAAGTGAACTCAAGTGATCATTTAAATCCCAAAGCACAGAAGGTGTAGACATAACTAATTATGAGAACTAACTACATTGCAATACCAAACCTGTTTGGTTTATAGATGTGAAACAGCCTGCACTGTATTAATTTCTTGAATGCAGCTTTATTTTCATTTACATACATTTCTGAGATGATAAACAAGGCCAGAAGAGAAGACAGGGGACCCATGGGAGTTGTGATTCACCCTGGAGTGGCAGCTGAAAACTAGGTGAGACACCCAATAAGTCAAGATGTCTGTGTTTTGCCAACACATTGACATCCTTCTAGTTTCAGTGAATGATCAGGGGTTATTTTTCTGCACTCCTTCACAATCCATGTCCCCCTGCAGAAGACAAAAATCCATTTCTTATTCTCTACATAACTTCTCACCGTCTTCCATTAAAATAATTGAGGAAAGAAATCATAGGGGTGGTAAGATGCATAGCCAAAATTACTAATCTTTGAAGTGCGCTATGATTTTTTTTTTATTGTAGCTCATTTGAGCCCTATGACTCTTTTAGCAGCCAAATGTGCCCAGCAGTTAAAAAATCAATAGACTCCTATTGAGGACTGTCTTCCCATCTCCTGTGTTGATTTGTTCTGTAACCTCTGACAGAACCAAGGTTCCTCGTTGGCTCCCACTTTGATTGTGAAACTGTAATAACAGCCCAGAGTGCAGTGGCAATTCCTGGTGCTGGGGAGCAGAGTCTCCTCTCTCCTGAGCAACAGCAGCAGTTAGGTTAGAGACATTGGCCTCCTTTGGCCATCCTGCCCTTCCCCACCTTGGCCAATGCTTTTTCTGGAGAGCCCTGTGAGACCCTCAGGTCAGCATCATGCAGGCAAGGGAGAAAGCTCTGGTGCATGTCTTGCAGTGACACCCCTTTCTCTTGCCAAGCCCTGGTGAAACTATGAGCTGAACAGGCATTTTCCAGCACAAAACTTGCTACAGAGCTAACGAGGACCTATGCTTACATTATCACTGCAAGTTAGAGCTAAATCTGTTAGTGCATGGGTAACTGCAAGCCCTGCTGGCTTTATCATCACAGTATTTCTGAGAACTGGGACAGCTGTGTTAAAAAATGGGATCATTTACATGGATCCCTATGCAAGATCATAAACCGGATTTCTTCCAGACTTAATACTGCTTCATAATCTCTAGCAGTTAGCACCCATACTGTTTGGGTTGCAAGTGAGCTAATTTGTCACCCTTATGGCTTCTACCAGCAGTAGGGTAAGAGTAGCAGTTTTAATTAAAAGTTTATATGCAAACATACCTCACAATTTCTGTGTGACAAATGGTTCTCCTCACCCTGTGCTTTCCCTGCTTCTGGTCAGGACAAAATTCTTGCCTTTGCAAAGTTGCACATTTTTGTCAAAGACTGCAGTCATTCTCACACATTTATCTTGGACTTCTGTATGAGAAATAAATTTCTTTCTGTCATCTCTACTATTTTATTTGTTTAGGGCTTCATTCCACAGATTATACTGTCTGGAATTAAGGCATCTGTATCTTCACATCATCAGTCTGTCATTGCTTTAAAACAAAGACTATTATCTTCTGCATCAATACCTTGTACAACAGATATCCTAACATCATTATACTGGAAAAATAATAATAAATCTTTGAAGTACTTTCTTTTAAAGTAATTTTACAGTGTTACCACATATAGGAAAATAAAAGACCCAAAGCTATATTTGTACAAACTATGTCAATGGTCAAAAAATGTGAGAAATTATACAAATAAATAAATATCTAATTTAAATGGTCTGGGTGTGTTGCCTGAGTGGTTATTTATTTCTTTTTTTTTTCCTCATATTAGCTTCCATTTCTGATTCTTCCCTTTCCATGAAGCCCACTAAGACAGACTCTTCTCTGTTCACACTTTGTGGCTACCTAAACCAGGCAGTTGCTATGACTGCTGGTGTAAATTCTTTTCATGAACTGAAAGAAAGATTTGGAGTGATTTTTTTCAAGACCAGCATATCACAGTAGATCTGTCCAATGCCATCTATACTTTGTGCCATTCTGTTCAATGCAAATTCATTACCAAATAGTCTTGGATCAGCACAGATGAAGTCTACTTAGCACAGTCTTCTGCATCCAGGAGCAGTGCTTCACATGCATGCAGACACTAGTGCAGTTATTTCAGTGCACAATTATTTAACTGCAGGCAGCGGTGACATCCAAAACCTGCATGCACAACCCTCTGCAGGCTTGCATTTGCACTGATTAAAAGTTCCCATATCAACATACACAAGCTAGCGTTTGCATAGTGTTTGAATGTTTGATCTCTGCATCTGCACCTGTACATATACCAAGATGTCCCAAAAACAGAGTTACAGATTTGTTGCATTTCTCACTGGAGTGATTGAAAGTTAAGCCAGTTTGCGCAGTCTTTTTCTGTTCCTCTTAGAAAGAGAAGGAAATATTATATTTACCTTTCTTGGCACATCGAAAGCAGCAAAAAGGAACAAGATATGTTTTCAAGAAAATGTTTGCCTATTCTTAACTCTCAGCACACATTCAAAGATCAGAACTTCTTGGTATGGCAAAGAACTCCCACCCAATGTGAACCTCTCCTGATAGCTGTAAAGCCTCCCCCTTTACTCTTCCAAACTATGTGAAATTTTCTATTGTCTTATTTTCCAATTTGCCTGTTGTCCACCTCTAACGGTCTTGTTGCATAAGTTGTTTTTGCCTGAGCAACAATGATGAATGAGATTATAATTGTTAGGAGCTCTTTCCTAAATGGTTTCTTTTATCATCTCTCCCAGTACTTTTTTTCCTAAGTTTTTCTGTTGCCTTGACTTAATTTGTACATGTGATCAAATGACTTCAGTATTTAGCAAGCTCTTCATTATCTTAATTACTATATGCTATGTTTGAAAATACAAACATTCTGAACAACCTTCTTGCCTTCCACAAATGTTACTCCATTTGCAGCATATAAACATATGCACTGAATGAGTAGCAGTTTCATTAATCCTGGCAATGAAGCTTTTTCCCTCTGTACCCACATCCTTCTTCTCAAAAGTCTATTAAACAATTATGTTGGCTCAATTGTCAGTGGTGACCTTAAAATTTGCTTAGACTGAAGAAAAGAATAATTTTCCTGATCTGCTCACTGCTAATTTATCACCAAGGTTTAAACCAAAAATCTTAAAACGAAAAAAAAAGTACATTGTTTTAATGGCTTAAATACACATTTAGAGTTCATGAAACATGTAGCATGCACTAATCACCTTAGGAAGCTGAATGGACCTGGGAGAACAGCAATAACAGAGGAACCAGGTATCATATTAATAATATTCCTCTGTATATAAGGAATGTTTATAGCATTTAACACAGAAGCAAAAGTGAAAAGACAGAGAATTAGACAATGCCCCTGACGGTCAAATGCATAGAGGTCATTAATCCTAAAATACTCATGTGGTATTTTACAAAATATTTGGCCAGAAGTCCAGCTATTGTGTTCCCTGCCTGCTTTTATTATTCTTGGAAGGATGCACCATTATGTCAGCAATAAGGATAAAGACACATAGTTTTGGGATTTGTCCATGGAAAGAGAGGAAAGCAAAAAGATATTACAAAAGGGCCACCACAGGCTGCAGCTGTTTGCACTGCCAGATTTAAAGACCCAGCTCCAAAAGCACCTGCCAGGAATAAAAGCCACAAACCAGTGTAGTTTTGCCAACAAGAAAGTCAACAGGCTTCAATTTACACTCGCAGAATGCTCCCAAAAGATTCTTTCCCTTGGGGTTTGATGCAACCATGGTGCATTATGCAATGATATAATGCAGTAATGTTACACTGGTCTCCTGTTTTGATGCAAGTGCTTTGCTTAGGAGTGGAACATGACCAGAAGTTGACATACAGAGAACGAAGAGGCCCAGATTTACTGTGTGGGGTGATGAAGGACCTCAGCCAGGAAGAGAACAGAGCCCTCCAGCTCCACAGCTGGTTGAGAGCCACAGTGCAGAGCTTAGTCCTGGCAAAGGCTGTGTGTGCCCTTGAATAACCTGTCTTAGAAAGTCTAGACAAACAGCTAGATCATTCCAAGACATTTGCTGAAATCTGCTCTAGTAATTGACAGCCTCAAGGTGTCATTGTCCTGTTTCTTATTTATTCTTGCTTGCAACTTCTTTTCACTCTTGTTTTCATTTCAGAGCAATTTTTTCCGAAATATACGGATAGGCAGAATGCTGCAAAACAAATGTGAGATGATGTCCTGGGTTGTAGTGTAGGATGTGCACAAAGGTTTATTCTATCACTATCTTCATGAGCTGCTGGAACCAGATGGAGCAGTGTTTTCCCAGGCCCCCTTTCCTTTGGGGTGTCTTCTGCTAATGGCCCATCAATGTCTTGCCCATGACTCACAGGTAACTCTCTCCAGGAGTTATCTCTGTTTAATGGGCCATCAAGGACCCTCTTCACAATTCATCATCCCATTGTGAGATGCTCTGCCCAGAGGGAGGAGCCAAGCATTCCCACCTGGTTATAATCTGGGGTTTGGGCCACTACAGGCAGCCTTACCCACTGGATTCCCAGAGGACCAGAGCTATCAGGGATTTCTACAGGATCACTGCTTCAATGAGAGCACTTCATCTGGACTGCTTCCACCACTCTAACTAACAGGGTGTCAGGTTGTATTCTGACTCTGTCAGAATTGCTTTTTATTTTACTTTCTTTCTATTAAACTGTGTTTCTGACTTGGAGTCTCTCACTGGTTTTGCTTTCAAACCAGATGAGAAGTATCAAACACTTCCTGCTGATCTCTGTGTCATAATGTAGATGGGTGCTTAGCTTCAAAATAGTTGCTGAATTCTTAGTATTTCCTTTTTGCTGTGCTGATCTGTCTTTTATACCAACTGGCTGATAAAGAGATGTTCTCCCTAAAACTAAGAGAAGACAGTAGATTTGCAGCATTTTGGAGTTGCCATATCTCAGAATGCTGTCACAGCCTTCCTTCTAGTAGTGGAGACACTACTGTACCAAAGTCAGTCAGATTTTCCATTTTTAAAGAGGAATAGTACAAAACTGGTGGGGCTGAATGATGGCATCACATAAATGTGGGTTTGTGTCAGGAATTATTTTTTCTCAAGTAAAAGGGACAGAGGGCAAAAAGACATTATACACTCTATGTATCAAAGAGTAAGAAGTCATCTCTAGCAGACTGAGCTGGAATTCAATTTGGTGTTTGCATATATTAGTAGTCGATGAAAGAAGTGCAGAGGTCCAGTCCTGCAGGACCAAATCATGGGAATAAATCCTGCCAGAGGCAGCTTTGGTGCTGGTGGTGCTCTCTTGCAGAGGCCCAGTGGAAATGCTCCATTGTAGAGCCCTTACCCCTCAGGAGCAGTCATGCTTTGATTGCCTGTAGCTACATCCACTCACAGATTGTCAGCCTGAAAGAGATCAGTGCTATATAAGCATCAAGGACAACAGCTATCTGTTATTACAATGTATATATAATCAATTATTTTTATAAGAAAGTTTCACATATGTCCACTCTAATGGGGAAATTTAGATTTGCATGTCATTTGAAACTCTGTCATAATATATTTACTTCTTGCAAGTGATTAGCACATCTTGGAAATATTTTTCTAAAGCTGTTTCTCACACATGCCTCTAAGCCTAATAAAGTTCTGTGTTGTTGATAAGTGTGCATTGCTGTCTGCTTAACTGCGAAAAACAGAAATGAATAGCAGAGAAGAGGCTATGTCTTTGCCAAAAGGTTTCACTCAAGTACTAAAAAAATCAGCAAGCAATCAACACAATTCCTCATGTACCCAGTCAGAAAACAGAGAGTTTTGCATGTAAGTGGTTATTTAACAAGGTGAATAAATAAATGCTCTCAATACACTTCATCTAATTAACAAGGTTCAATATACCTTATGTGAACTACCTGTTTTCTCACATCAGTTGTTTAAAGAACTGAGCAAAACTAGCAGTGAAAACACTGTAAAATATGAGTGGGGAAAAGCCCATCTTCACTGTCCATGACCAACATGTTTTAGCATCTGTTCCTTAAATCACAGCTGAGATAATGTGAGCCTCACTTCTGCCTTCCTTCACCCTGGGCCCGGGATGCTGTCACAGATGTCTTCCACCCATGTAAGTCAGTTTGAACTGTTTGGTGCTTACTTCATGTTAAAGTGAAGCTGTGTGGTGTCAGGGGATCCCAGCAAACTGCATTGAGGCACATCATCTATACTACACTTTCAAAATCTGCATTCAAACAAATTTGAGAAGCTGACCACCTTGTTTCTCAGATGGCTTCAAAATCTGCAAGTGCTGAAAGTGGCAGAGAATTTCTAAAGGGCGAGATTGACATCCTGATCTGTGGAAAGATGTCCTGTGCAAACAAATGAGGGACTTTTAAGAGCAGTACCACTGGGAGGAGGCCCTGGGGTACTAGATGTGTTTGGGGCAAACTGTCTTCAGTCATTTCTAATTAATTTCTTTATGGAGCTATTGCTGTACATCTCCTCTCAATAGAGGGACATGATCTCAGCTGTATCACACTAGTACTGTTCCAGAAATCCTAACAGGAAGCATGAAAATAGGGTATCAACACAATATCCATTGTCTTTCATAACTCCTTCTAGTTCTTCTCTGCCACCAACCCAACATCTCTGCATATCTCTGCAATGCTCTGATGCTCTTGCACCCACTCTTTCTCTCTAAAAAATGTTTACACATCATAAATATACAGTGTGGTGTTAAGAAAATGTCCTCTAGTGTATTTTATCCAAAGTACTTTATCACTTCTATCCATGGACAAAATTGAGTATCATCCTGGGCAAATAAATTTTTTATGGTAACATAACATCAGCTGAGGAAATGTCAGGGCAGGACTGCAGCATTGCTTCTGTGTGGAGGGCTCAGACCTGTGGGGTGCACTGCCAGCAAGTCCAGTCCTACACACACAGGCAAGCCCTGTGGACACAGGCAACCAAAGTTTGTAACATTCTGGGAGAGGTCTGTGCACAGAATTTGGTTTGCCTTCTCAAAAGCACAGGGTGGATATTGCAGCCAGTAGTATAGACACGATGGTGACTTGGTGCATACAGCAGTCACATCTCTCAAAAGGCAGAATTTTCAGGACTGAAAAAAGCCCAGATTGGCTGAAGGAATCCTCTGAGGAGAGGGAGGAAGAGCAAGAGGAGATGCTTTCACCGCGACAGGTATTGAATGTGGTATTGATGATGTAGGAGTATTAAACATATTTAAACACAACCACATTTGGCAAAAGACATACAGAGAAATTATAAGGACGTATTATCAAAGTAGTAGAGCTTTTTCCTATACATAAAAAAGAAAACACTTTCCAGTTTATTTTAAGGTGATATCTTCTGCAAAGACAAAAGATACATTACGCTGTTAAGCATTTATAGAGATACTTCTAGAACTTTAATTGCAACATACAGAAGGAGATGCAATATTACTGTCATTGAGCAATACTCATCTAGTTTTCTTTGAAGCCAGTGGTAGACTACTACTGCCATCAGTCAGAAACAAATTGGGCCTTGAATATGTACCCATTTAAGTAAATTGCTTGTTAGCTTCTCCCATCAAATCTGCAGTTGAGCCTATCATTGCCAGGCAGAGATAAAACCCACATTCATTTAGAGAGGAAACGGTTGCAGAATATGAATTACTTTGTCTTCTGTTTCCTTCAGCCACTCCATAGAGAGAGACAGGCAAAGCAAGGCAAAAGCAGCCAGCACACAGCTCTGGCTGAAATGAAGTCATGGTCTCTGGCAGCCCAGTGCTGCCATTGCTGGACATGAGGCAAGATTACAGTGTCTCAGAGCAGAGGCTTGCAAGATTTACTCTGTCTAAATTTGTCTTGCCCTGCCTGGAGCTTGGTTTGTATGTGGTTTTCATGTTTTCACTTACTTGGTTTTTTTTTCTGACACACAATCCAATTACTGGATCATAAGGTGCAGCTTTTTTTTGACTACTACAAAAGTCCAGAGACCTGCCAGAGAATCTCTGAATTGTGGGATAATGTATGAATTCCAAGTGCCAGACTGCCTTGTCCTTGTTGTCCTCTCTGAGAAGTAACAAGGAAGACAGTAAACAGTTCCTAGTAGATTTTTTTGCTGTAGAATACAATATGGTCTTTCCTCACCATGTTGACCAAAAGGAATATAAAATTTGTCCATTCTACAAACCTCTTAAAAAGCCCTGCAGGCAGTAAAAGGGTTAATAACTCAGCTCCTCCTGTGCCTGTAGACATTCGTTTTTATGACTAAATGTTAAATTTTACAGTTACATACATTCTATATGCACTGATTTTTATTGCTTAGCCAGTTCTGCACTTATGAATCATCCTCAGATCCTTTAGCTACTTGAATCTAGTAATGAAAGTTAAAATGCTGCTTGGTATTAACATTGTTGGTTTTGGGTTTTTTTAATCAACTTATGAGGCACAGTTAAAATATTCATTTTCAGCAAAGAAAGTTCAAACTGTTCAACACCTGAAGTGACACGTATCTTGAAGAAATCAGCATAGACATTTAAAGAAGCAAAATTGTACAAAAGTAAATGTAGGAAGAATAACTTAAGAATGAAACAAAGGCCTTTTCCTATACGTGCATACTTCTTATATACTTTTTTTTAAAAAGAAAACTCTTCTTCTCAAAAGAAAAGTAAACCTGCAAACTCTAATATATAAACATCACTCTCCCCTACACCCTCACTGAAATAGTTCTGTAATTTCCAAACAATGCCATGTGTTCTGCTACCAAACTGGATCAAAAAGCTTGTGGAGCTTATCTGTGATATTGTTCTCAGAACCATTTATCGAACTTATATTTCATCCACAGGGTCTACATCTTGAAGCACAGTTTATTATTCTGGGCTCACGGCAACATTCAGCACTTTGGATTCAAAAGCTGCTGACAGTTCATTTCCATTGCTCAGTCTTTACCTTTCTGGGTTCAAATCCAGCCAAGTCCTGGCAAGCTGAGGGCTCAGCGAGTGCACCTTCAGCTAAAGACACCAGGAAAATATTTTTATTAGCAGAAGATAACCATCAAACTAAATTACACCATGACTCTTTTAGGACAGACAGATACATTTGGGTGGAAACATAAAAGTGATTGCCGTAAAACTCATTAGAAAAATAGACACTTCTTATAGAGTTTTCAAGTGATATAGCATTCCTGCTAGCTACAGGGCAGCCAAAATAATCCCTCACTGGAGAACCAACCACTAGATGTATACTTCTCAGATACCTAAATAAACTGAAAAGGAAGCAAAAATAATTAGAATCAAAAAGTTAACAATCTGAAAACATAAATATAGAATCAAATGCAAGTGTGTGAATTAATACAGTCTTAATGCTGTGAAGTGCTCGTCTCTGGACCAAGCCCAGCAAATGCCCTCAGCACATTTCCTGACTAAACAGAGCACATGAGACCCACTGGGGTGTGACTGGAGAGAGCCATTTTAGTGTGGCAATGAATAGAGACACAGTACCAGCATCCTCAGGACTGTACCCTTTATGCCCATTTTCTATGTGCTGGAATGTAAGATCTAACTGCATTTACCTTCCAAATACACAATAACTACAGGAAGAGAGACATAAGCGCGCAGATCTAGAAGTCTGCTCCTCTACTTATATAATGGCTATAGTAATTGAAATGTTTGTATAGACCCAACTTACAGAGTTTAAGTTTAAATTATATATTTTCTGTTAAAAGCACCTCCAGCTCCCACATCAAGTGGTAAATCCTTTGAAAATTAATTCTTCAGCCTCTATGTAAGTTTTTTTTTTCCTAAAGAGGTACCTTTTCCAAAATTCTCTATTTTCTTTAATTTTTTTCTTAGCAATACCTACCACAGATTGCTTATCATGCAAAGTCCTAAAGTAAAATTAAATGCCTCAGAAAATGCTGCACATTTTCTAATGCTTATTGCATGCCTTTAATTTCTTAGTAAATTTATGTTGACTTAAGTGTGGGCAAGAGTCCTGTTGCACGGATGGAAGTTGCCAATTAGTATGAGTGTCTCAGAAACTTCAGGGATGAGGTACGAGATTTAGGAGACCTAAAGCAGGAATAAGTTCCAGCATTACCAGATGTTTCCTATAAATGCAAAATGAAACCATAATGGGATTTCAGTATAGTCAACACCAATTTCCACTTTAACTCTACTAAATCATCAGTGGATGATGATAGGTGATCCTGATAATTCTAGCTGTCTGATGTTTTGCCATGAAGTTCTTGCTTTCAGTGGCTTATATTTTGCCAAACACAACCAACTAGAGTACATTTTTTTTCTTTACTCTAGATGGTTATGTTTTTGTTTTGGTCCTAAGACTTTGAACAGCCAGTTCAGCTGTTTCTGAGAAGAACTGGGGAAAAGAGTCAATAACTCTGCAAGAGCTTGAAATAACATTTTACATGTTCTTTATGTTTACACATAGCAATAGGGAACTACAACTTCGCAAAATCTGTGCTGTGCCCATGAAAAACCTCAACTTTGGGCAAATGACAGGCTTCTAAAATATACATTTTTTAAAATCTACATACTGTATATTTTATATTCACATTTTCTATATATTCATTATATTATATAAATACAATCTGTGTGTATATATCTCTTAGATTTAAAGGATGTTTGCTGAAAATATCACTGGGGATCTTATCTACACTAAGCATGCTTTATCCCCCTTAAAAAGACTTATAAATCCCAGTTATACAAGCATCCATTGGGAAAAGATTCATAACTCTGGGTGAATTTTCACTTCAGGAATCACTCTTGACCAGCAAAAACAAACAATTATACAGGGGGGAAGAAGGAAAACCTTCTTAGCTCTAAGGAATCTGTTTCCCTGAGTCTCTCTGATGCGCCAGTGCACATTCCTTGAGCATTCTCACCTTGATCCCACTCCCATTGTCCTGACCTCCTGGATTTCGCCAGCCTACAGCACTCCTGGGAGATCTACAGAGGGCCACTGCACAACTGCAGAAGCTGATTTCATTGTTCCTCTGTTGGAAAGGGGACGCAGCACCACATGATTACATCAGAAATCAGCCTACATTGCTAGACTAACTGAACACTCCAAGTGCACTACATGCTTCTCTGTAAAAATCAGAGTAAGATTCACTTCAAAATCCATGAACAGAACCCACATTTGATGATATATGTTACTGCCTATGACTCACAAACTAATCTCAAGAATCCCCAGGGTGTCCTTCAAACCTTTGCTGGGTCTGTATAAGTGTTACCAGCTGCTTCTTGAATTCATCTAGTGGAAGCCTGGGCTGTGTAGCTAAATGTCTATTGATTATCCTTTGTGGATCTATTGAATGGAAATAGATGTGGTAAAATAATTACCTTTTTCTAAAAAATTTTGAAAATGTTAGAAGACAACATTGTCTGTAAGACTGAGTGTTCCAGGATGGGAAATATTAAAATTAAGGATGTTCCTTATAAACTGTCACTCGGGAAAAGATGTGCTGGACTGGTGTGCTTGGTGTTGTCTCTGTAATCTTGAAGAATCTCCCTGCAAATGGGTTTGATGTGGAGGACATGGGCAATGACAATTACCACCTGAAAGCCTGTAACTGCATGAACATGATAGTTGCCTGAACCAACCATCAGACAAAAATTCTGCAGAAAAATCACTGGAGATTAGCACATGGCTACAAGGAGAACAGAGGAAACACATTTAATTTAGGTGTTTGGCAACACAGGAGTGAGTGATTTATCTCCTCTGTCCCTTTCAAGGAGTCATAGGATGGTTCAGGTTGGAAGTGACAGGTCAGAAGAAGGTCATCTGGTCCAAGCTCTCCACCCAAGCAAGGCCACCCAGAGACAGTTGCCTGGAATTATGTCTAGATGCTTTTTTATGTCTCCAAGTTAGAGACTCCACCCTCCCTAGGCAACCTGTGTCAGTGCTTAGTTATCCTCACAGTGAAGAAGTGTTTCTCTCTGTTCAAAGGGAACCTCTCAGCTCCCAGTTTGTGCCCATTGTCTCCAGTCCTGTCACTGGGCACCACTGAAATGAATCTGGCTCTGTGTACTCTCTGTTCAAGGACTTATACACATTGATAAGATACCCCTGATCTCTTCTCCAGGCCTTCTATCCCTCAAGCTAAACAGTCCCAGCTCTCTCAAACTTTCCCCACAGGAAAAATGCTCCAGACCATTCAGTATCTCCATGGCCATTCCTTGGACTCCCTCCAGTATGTCCGTGGTTGTACTGGGGAGTCCAACACGCTCTATGTGTGGCCTCACCAAGGTGGAGCAGAAGGAAAGGATCACACCCTCAACCTTCTGGCAACACTAAGATTAATTTTGAGATTGTATCATATGTGTCATAATCAGGGTGGGCAAATGACAACTCCAAATTTTCCTTTTTCCTATAGTCTCCATTCTTCCTTTTCCCATTATAACTTTGAAAGGATCTTTCTAAAAGTACATTGTATTTGTAGGCACAATTAATAAAATATATGTACTGGAAATACAATTGCAGTTTTAGATTTAACTCTTAAAAATTCAATAACCCAAAGTCATAAAATACATGTAAATATTTCATTACACACATTTAATTGGACTAGGAATGTGCTTTTCTCTGATGTAGATTAATGAAATTGGCTGCAAAAAGGGATGGAGATGCTACTTGACTCTTCTTTCTATTTTATGATAGAGTATAAATTATTGTCAGTATTTTAATATATTGAATATTATTAATGTTTAACTAGTGTCTATAATTTTTTTATTAGAACTTTTCTTTGAATAATTGCTTCAAATTAAATTGAAATTCTTTTTTTTTTAATACGACAAAGCTACAGACATTTACATTTCTCAGAATGTTCTTGAAAGGGAAATTAAGAGCAGAAAGATATACTGGAGATTTAATATTTGCTGACATAGTGGAAGCATTACCAAACTTTGGGTTTCAAAGGGTCCGTGTTAGCGCCTTTCTATATTTTACATGGAACAGATTCCTAAAAAAAACCCAAAAAACAAATCAAAACAAACTACCAAGCAAATGCAGAATAAATGGCATAAGCACACACCATATTGAGCATATTGCCTCATGGAGAAGTCCAAGTATGAACATCATCAGTGTAGAGGAAACCTTCTCACACCACGAGTCTTCAGTGGCGAGCTGCCTGAGGCAGATGGAAAGGAAACAGTGCTGGAAGAGGAGCCCTGGCAAGGGGCTTGTTCAGAGCTGCTCACAGGACCTTCCCCAGACACTGTGCCAGACTGGGCTGCCTGAAAAGCCGCTGCTGCAGAGTGGGCCCTGTGCTGAGCTTCCTGGTATTTCATCTTGAGATGTTTGTGCTGGGGAGGGCTGACACCTGGGGAGCTTCTTCATCAGCTGCTTCCACCTTAATTAAACCTTTCTTATGCACCTGGGCAGTACCTTTTTACCCTAGCTGGTGTCTGGTGAGCTCACAAGAACAAAGATAAGCTCCTCAGTTAGTTTAAGCTGGTGAAGTGATAACCAGAATTCTTGGATTTAGCATTAGTAACTTCTTGTAATCTCAACTGCAGCTGCTGGCTAGGATTGAGCTTTTCTTAACAGCTTAGTTTTCTTCAAGTCAAAACATCACCTGATAATGATTTTGGCTAGTAGGAGACGGTTATAAATGAAACAGCCAGATTTGAAAAATAAAATATAAAAACAAAGTTTATTTTCAGATAACAATTAATTTGGAAAATCACAATAAAATGACAGCCTCGACCCCGGGATCGAGACCGGGTGAATGTAGGGACAGGCCTCGATCCTTCCCCGTTCACAAATCCCATCACCAAGAATCCAGTTTTTATACAGTTTATTTTCCCTAAGGCTAGATCTTTTGTCCACTATTCTGGGATGATGTATTCTTGAGGGGTTTTTTTGAGGCTGTCCCCTTCTGAATAGGTTTCTGGGCAGAGTCCGGTGAGTTGATTATTTTTTCCAGGAAGGCTGCATTGGATGGATCGAGTCCTTGAGTCTT